>WBZZ01000007.1:62500-160000 GCA_019918135.1 Paulinella micropora
AGACCTGGCAGGGTCCGAACGTCTGCATCAGTCCGGCGTCACTGAACGACGCAAAGAGGAAGCCATCGGGATTAATTACTCTCTCTACGTACTTGGCAAGTGCATCAATGCGCTAGCTAAAGGCAAAGGGCATGTGCCTTACTTGGAGTCATCACTCACGAAGCTTCTCAAAGGTGCACTAGGTGGTAACAGTCGGACCAGCATCCTGGTGACATGCAGCGAAGAGGACAAGATGGCTGAACAGACACTCAACACTCTGCAGTTCGGTTTACGTTGTTGTGCAATTTCCAATTCAACCCAGCTTTCTTCCACGTCAGTGAGCCAAGCTCTGGAGGCGATCGACACAGCTATCCAACATTGTAGCCTTCGGATCCAGGCGATGGAGCGGACTGGCAAGAGTGGCACTGCGCTGTGCAGTCAGCTGCGATACCGCTGTCAACAGCTGCGGCAGCGCCAGAAGGATCTCAAAGACAGGCAGGTATATTCTTACGAAGCTCAGCAGGAGTACTAATATTGCTGTTGACATTCAAGACAACAAAAAAAATTGATTTTTCTGTTTTGGTTGGAATTTCAGTTTTGGTTGGAATTTTGATTTTGGGTGAAAATTTGAATTTTTCAAATTAACGGCTATGTTCGTCCGCAAAATATCGTAATTTTCGCGAAATGTTACAGTTAAATTTGAAAATTTGAATTTTTGTAACAAAAATGAAAAACTGTCACAAAAATGAAAATCTGACACAAAAACTCAAAACTAATTTTTTGTGTTGTCTTGAATGTCAACAGCAATATATTAAAAAAAAAAAAAAAAAAAAAAAATGATAATTCAATCGCATCACTAACTTTCACTCTAGATCATTTTACGCCAAACCTGTTTTAATAAAATACTTGCCAGAGACTGACATTTGTAAGTCTTGACTAGCCTCCTGTGAGGAAATTGCCAACCTGCATTCAAACGAATACACACACGGCTGTCATTTGATCTCAAAATACTTCCGAGAACAGGGTAGGTACCAAAAGACGCTGGGATGGTCAATTCCAGTTTATTTAGTACACTCTCTTGACAGACTACTTGTCCCTTTCGAAACAATGCAAATTCTGAGAACTGACGAGAATATTGTCTATGTGCCTGCGGATGCCGGCCGGCAACCTCCGGTGCCGCCCGGCATCCACTTTTTAGTGACTAATTTTTAAAAAGTTCTCCCGAGACAACCGGAGCTGTTTTTGTAAAAAAAACTCTAGTAAAATGTAGGAAAAGTCCCTAGAATCGACTGGTAAAATTTCAGCTCAAGTCGAAGTTATTTTTTGAATTTTTTCAAAATGCTGACCCTCAGGCTGCCTTTTTCCCACTGGAAGTCATTTTTTGAGCGAAAAAATAGTGGAAGGTAGTGTACCTCTGCGTTGTTTTTGTGGTCAAGAGTTTATTCCACGAGATGTGGAATTGGAAATAATAATTTTTGGTATTTTTTGTTGCATACATATCAAGAACAACAAAATATCTTTAGTGTCTCTGTTTTTCTTGTTGGTTGCATTCACACACCAAATTTCTTCTCTGTTTCATGTTTTCGAAAGCATGCCCCCAAAGTAATCTATCACTCAAACGCAGAGTTTAGGGAAGCTACCCCGCTAAGGGTAAAGAATAACCGAAGAAAAGACTTTTAATGACTTTGGGTCACACAAATTTATGATGTTATGACCTTTACAGAATGGTAATACTCATTTAATTCTAGGCATTCCAGACTATGATTCGCGAATACTCTAGAAAGTGTCCTTGTCAGTAATAAAGGTATTAATAACTGTCCGGCCTATGAACCTGCCTATGACTAAGACTATCCAAATTACCGGTAAATTGTCTAGGTGGAGTAACGGGTATTAGTAGTACATTACAACGCTCCCCCTTAGTCGCAAGTCATAGGCTATATTAGTGTGTAAATATGAAAAAATAGTGTTGATCAGTTATGGGTTACCCGAAGGTTAAATATCAACTCCCATTTACATCACATCCTCTATGTATGTATATATGTGTAGTCATGCAGTAACATGTAGGAAGTATGTATGTGTTCAAAAATTTGCAAGCGCTTCCCGTAGAGGGTAGCAAAATCAAAAAAAAAAAAATTAGATTTCCTATTGTAGGACAGAAAGAATGATAGAAAGAATTTAAATTGCTAAGTTAGCCAGGGAAAGCCTCGCGGCTGCCGGCCTCGCGTGGCAGTCGGCTACCCAGCCTCGGCTCGAAGGCTCTTGACCCCTGCGCAAAACAAAGCTGCTGCAACAAGCAACAAACTGCACAAAACACTCAAAGCAAATATAGGTGAGTGGACACGCAAATCCCGAAATTACTTGATCTTTACCGTAAATTTGTTAAGGAAATACTCGAATTGTTCTTTCGGTAAATATTTTGTCATTACATCACCTATCTGCTTCTTCGTACCTACTTTTACAAACTTAATCTCACCGTCTCTCTGTAGGTGGTGCATAAAGTGTAATTCTAAAGGTAAGTGTTTAGTTCTATTACCTGACATACCCCTCTCTGCCGCTAAGACTGTTTGAGAGTTATCCTCGAATAATTCTATCAGGCTCTTTTGGGCTATGTTTAGTTCTTGTGTAATGTGTTTTAGTGCAAGTCCCTCTATAATGCACTCAGTTGCTGCAAATATTTCAGCATCATTGGAACTCAGGGCGATGCGACTCTGTCGCTTTGATAACCATGCAACTGGATCGCTGCCCCATAGGATCACGAATCCAGTGCGGGACTTCCCTGTTTTCTTACAAACTTTGTGAGCCGCGTCGGGCCACATGGAAAGTTTTGGATAGGTTTGCCCTTCTTGCTCTGACTTAGGCTCATGGTAAGCTAAGCCTCGATAAGAGTTAACTAAATAACGAAAGATTCTGCCTAACATTGCATAAGTTATTCCCTTATCGATAGTTTGCATGACACTTGCCGAATTTAGTGCTTGTTCTATATCGGGTCTTGTCATCTTTGCGAGAAATAGCAAACGACCAACTAGACTAGGAATTGAAAATTTTCGCAAGCCAGCTGATTCCGACATCGGTTCCGTGAAATGTTCTTGCGCTGGAGTACTAACGGGTTTAGCAGAATCGTAGCCTACCTCTTTTAGTATCTGCTGCTGATATTTTCGCTAATGCAAAATTATTTTCCCGTTCGATTGCTCTATCTCTATTCCTTTGAATTCAGGGCAATACCGAGTCTTTTGAGCGGGAAATGTTTTTCTAATGCGGACGCAAAACGCTCATATGCTTGTTTGTTTGGTGCGGTGAACAACAAGTCATCAACATGAAATATCCCTACTATCGCCTCTCTCAAAGCTTTATCATTTTCTACAAACATACATAAGTCTGAATCTAGCAACCTAAAACCTAGCTCCTCTAACTTGGGTGCTAATATCTCATACCATCTTCTTCCTGCCTGTGGTGCACCATATAAAGCACCATCTATACGCCATATCATCCCCTCATGCCCTTCTCTGTCTACACTCTCTGGCGCATATGCATAAACAGGGTCATTCATACGAGCATTTAGGTATGCATTTTTAAAATCTATGCCGTATAGTTTGTGTTTGTGCCAGGCAGCTAGTTTGGCGAGAAATAAAAGTGAATGGTGCGCGGCGCAAGGAACAAAGAGCTGATCTGGGTTGTAGCTAACACCGGGTTCTAACATATCTCCCTGTAAAGCTAAACGAGACTTTATGAACTTTTTCCCGTTCTCATCTAACTTTACTTTGTGAACCCATGTCAATCTAACTATCTTACTAACTCCTGCCTTGCTTGCCTCCTTATGGGGTACCCATGTGTATGTGTTAAAGGATTGAAGAGCTTTTAGCTCTGTTTTCATACCCTCTAAAACATCTTTAGCTGTCAAACCTTCCTCTATGACATCTTTGGGGACTCTGATATCTACATACAAATAAAAATCACGAATCTCATCTGCCACCATACGTTCATCGCATAAAAACATATTAGCGGGACTTTGTAACGGGTATTCGGGATCTTTCACGGAGTATTTGAGGATTTCCGAATTCAACATCCGTTCTTCTTCGTCCTCAAACTTAACTATGTGGGTGGGCTGAGGTCTGTCTCTTACTACGAGTCTATCTCTGGGGTCACTCACTCTGCTGACTACCCCTACTCGTACTATGCTCCCCCATCCCTCACCGTACTTTTTCTTCGCCCATCCATCTCCCCATGCACGCGCGGGCACTCTTACTACCTTACCTATTAGCTCTTGAGCCTCTCTCTTTTCTCTCTTGGGCTCATTGCTAGGGGTAAATCTCTCTACTGCCTTGCGCTGCCTTTTACCGGGGATTATGTTACTCTCCGTTACTCTCTGACTCTGCTCCCACGTTAATCCCTTAGATGGTGGTGATTTTTCTTCGTATGCTCTTCTTTCATGTATTTTTAGTGGATCTGTTGGATCTTGTTCATTTGTATGCTCTTGTGGCTTGATCTTGTGCTCTGGGGGTAATTGTTGTGGATAATGTGGCTCTGGACTTGTGTGTAGGCGTGTATGTTTGTGATCCGATGTATTCTTCTCCACATGCTCATTTTCATGCTCATTCTCATTCGCATCGATATCAACATTCTCTGTCTCCCCCTCAACTTCATCAAAGTGTGTTGTTGGGTGGTCGTTGTTGGCGTTGTGCGGTGACTTAGGTGATTGAGGTGGTGATTGGGGTGGTGATTGGGGTGGTGATTGGGGTGGTGACGCTTGTGGAGATGTGTGTGGTTGCTCGCTCTCATTCTCATTCTCCCCCTCAGAGTCATCATTATCCCACGACACTAGTTTAGCAGGATGAGCTTGTTTACCGATTTTGTGAATATTAAATCTCACATCTCTCACTCCGGAAATTATCTTCTTACCATCCCATACGCGGTATAGTTTTCGAAATAGATCATATCCTACTAGCATCACCTTTTTCCCTCTGTACTCTCCCTTCCGCACTTTAGTCTTAGGTATATGTAACACACCCATACATCCTATTGGTTTTAAATGAAAGAGTGTTGGTTTTCTACCTAACAGCTGCTCATAAGGCGAAATTCCTTTGCGTTCCCCGTGAATTGCCGGTAGTATGTTGTGAATGGTTGTTGCTGCGTGTTCTAATTCTGCCCAGAATTGCGGCGGTAATTTAGCGTGATATCTCATCGCTCGTGCAGGCCCCGCCGTAATATCATTCACTTTTTCCGCAATAGGATTCCCGTCTTTATCGTTTGTCGCGGAGGTTTTCCAAATAAAGCGAATATTTTTCCACCACTTAATGACTTCCTCCGGAATATGGAATTCTTGATCTGCGCGGATTTCCTTTACTTTGTTTCCTGTCTGTCTCTCATAAAAGGCTACAGCTTGTTTTAAGCAATCTACAAACTCATTCTTATGGGCTAAATAAAAGTCAAGAATGAACAGTGAGTAGTCGTCGGTGACCGAAAATTTATACCGTTTACCACCTGTTGATCTAGTTGCCCACGGTCCTGATGTGTCTATGTGTAGAATCATAGCTGGCTTTTGGGCTCTTTCTATTGTATTAACTGCAAAACGTGGCAAACGTTTAGACTTTCCTATCATGCAAGATTCGCAAAATCTCACATCGCTCTCGTCACCAACTAACTTAATGTTCAAAATTTTTGCCAATAGGCGCATCTTTGTTAACCCATAATGCCCACAGGCATAGTGAAAAAAGCTTGATTCCTATCTTTCTAGGTTTGTCTGACTTTCTGGGGTAAGCTTCATATAATACTATATCTACGTGTACTTCTTTCTCTCTCTTATTTACTTCATGCTTACTTGTCTCGTTTTTGTTCTCATTTGTGGGGCTTCCCTCCCCTTCTACCCCCTTGTTGCGAAAGGATCATATCTTTCGTTGACTTTCAATGGTTCATCATATTCGTCATCCCATCTATATATCATACTCTTAGTTAATCTTCCCCTTACTAATATGTCACTCTCGTTAATGTGGATGGGGTGTTTGAGTATTACTAACTGTCCGTTTTGGTGGATGACTGATCTGTTGTGTCTGTGGTCCATCTGTCCTGTAGAGACTATGCTAACTGGTAAGGTAGTGTCGAGTAACATCTTCTTTTCTACTGCTCTAGGCCTTCCTTTCTCATCTATCACAGTCAGCCTAGCTCTTCCTGACTTACTCAACTCCCTTTCTCCATTACCTGTCAGTAGTTCTACCGGGTCTATTTCATCGACATCCGTCAATCTGTCTTCTCTGCATGATATGTCTGTGCTTGCTCCACTATCCTGTACTGTCATGTCTCTCTTTTTCATCACTCTTTTTCTCACATGTATCAGTACCTGCTCTGTCTCTCCTTCTGTCTCTGTCTCTGTTTCTAGTTCACCCTCAGAGACTCCTCTACCCTCACCTTGTCCCTCTTCTGTGAGTTGTGGAGGTGCAGTGATGGGACTCTGTCTGACTGCTCTCTCCAAGTACATTCCTTCTATTGCTCTTACTATGTCAGTCAAAAAGTCATCTCTCTCTAGCTCGCCACTCACGACACGCATCACTTCTCCATTCATTCCCCTCACGCACTCATTCATCAACGTTTTAGCTATTTCATTTATACCTTTGAAGGTTATGACGGGAGGGTTGATGGGTTGCGTGTTTGTTGTCTGTGTTGGTGGGAGTGCTGTGATTGGTCTAGAACTAGATATTTGGAGTTGTTGTGAGGTGGGACCTATTTGGTTGCCAAACTTGTTGACAGAAGTGGGCCCAAGTCGTTGCTCTCCCTCATCCACTCCACTCTCTTCTCTCCCGTCTCTGCTCTGGCCGGTCCGCTGACTAGAAAATGGATTATGTTTGCGTGGTTGTTGCGGAATATTTTGCGAGACTTGTGGACTTGTGGAAATTTTGGTGTAACGTAAAGTTTCAAATTCCCCGAAAACGAGTCTTTGCGTAATTTTATGAGACTTTTCCAATGCCGCAGCTTTAAGACCTCGTTCGTCTGGGTAGTAAGGAGATTTGGGGGGACGCAACACGGGACTTACCGACAAATCCAACTCCGGATAATCTGGGTCTTGTGTGGCGTGATATCCGCAGTACCTCGCATAAGATAATCGTTTCGCGTGATTTGCGTATATTCCTTTTCCTTTTGATTTTTCAACGGAAACATTACACGGTTTTTTGCGTCTGTTTATTCCGGCGCATTTTGTGTCAGGCGTGACTCCGTAAGAACTCTCAAGCCTCAAAGGAGTTTCGTTAGGGTTAGGGGTGACTGGGGAACATCGTGGGGTGGCGGATACTAACCGCTCTTCCTTGCCTTCTCCCCGTAGTGAGGGACCTCGTAGGGTGGCCGATACTAACCGCACTTCCTGTCCTTCTCCACTCTCACTATGTCTATTCCCTACCCTAGGTGTAGTCTTTGTATCGTTCAAAAGGGCTTGGGGACTTGTAGATTTGTGATGAGGTGAGCTTGGTTGCTCGTCATCTCTTTCTCTTTCTTCCTCATCATCATCGCTCTTATCATAAGTGTTCCCCATATGGATTAAAGCAACGTTTGTATCAGAGTCACTTTGTTCGTCATCGTTTTTGTCGTTGCCGGTTGTTATCAAAGTGAGTGCTTTCTTTTTCTTATAAAAGGGTTTCTTTTTGTTTTTGTAATTGTTCTTTTGTTCGTTCTTTTCTTGTTCCGTGCCTTTGTCTTCCGTTTGATTCCGTTTTAATTTTCCTTCTTTGCGGAACTTTTCCGAAATCACCGGACAATATCTCATGGTATGGCCTTTGGCATCACATCCGAAACACGTGACTTTGAGCGTCCAGTTTGGAGCTGTCTTTGGTCCCGGTTTATTGTCTCCCCTTTTCCCTTTATTATCCATCAGGAGATTGGTCTCTTGCCGCTGCTTGCCATCCCGAGATTTCTTGTTGTTGTCTTTGCGAATTTGAGTTTTTCTCTCACGGAAATTGTTACGTCTTTCTTTTTCTTCCCACATTAACCATCTTTCCCTATATGCTTCGCATAGTTCCGAGAAATTTGGTCTTAGTCTGGCCGGGAGATCATAGTGGTTCACCTGAAATTTATCCCCGAAAGCTGGATGGTAGCGCAATTTCTTAAATAGCTTTCTCTTTGCTTCCTCATCGGAAAATGGCGCCCCACGTAAACTTTCAAGCTGGATTTTCTTTGCGAGAAATTCATTTAGCCAGTCTACATACCTCTGACCTGCCCTTGGTCTCGTTCTCTCAAACTCTTCCTCTAACATGTACCTACCTGCTCCGGAAATGCCTCCCCATTGATCTCTTACTACTATCAACTCTTCAATGGGTCCTTTCGTCTTCTGTGTTCGCAGGAAATTAGATACATTGTCTTTGGAAAAAGCCACAGACAGACATAACTGCAAAGTTTTCATCCTTTCATAATATTTCTTCTCTTTGCGGATAGCTGTCTTTCTTCTTGTGTGTTGTTTCATACTTTGTCTTTTCTTTTTCCTTGCTTCTTTCTGTTTCCACTCTCTCTTGTGTTCTGCTGTCATTTTATCCCAACCTTCTGGCTGTTTGATATCTTCTTTCTTTGTCTGGGGTCTCTGTCTTCCTCTCTGAGAGGTGTCTGACTCTTCATCTTCCTCACTATCACTTATGGGCGTGTCGGGCTCTTCTAAGTCTTCTGCCGTCTTAGCCCTTGCTTCGTCGTAAAGAAAATCCCTTTTGGCTTTAGCTGGGTCGGCTAATGCCACAGATACCATCTCTGCCACGTGGACAGATATCCCCTGCATGTGCTTCTGAAACTTGCTTGACCAAGGCCAAAAGCTTTGGTCGTTGCCCTCGAATATGGGCACTTGACTCAATACGTGCTTTGGCACGCTTGCCTCCTTGTCAAGGCTCATAACCAAAGTAATCTATCACTCAAACGCAGAGTTTAGGGAAGCTACCCCGCTAAGGGTAAAGAATAACCGAAGAAAAGACTTTTAATGACTTTGGGTCACACAAATTTATGATGTTATGACCTTTACAGAATGGTAATACTCATTTGATTCTAGGCATTCCAGACTATGATTCGCGAATACTCTAGAAAGTGTCCTTGTCAGTAATAAAGGTATTAATAACTGTCCGGCCTATGAACCTGCCTATGACTAAGACTATCCAAATTACCGGTAAATTGTCTAGGTGGAGTAACGGGTATTAGTAGTACATTACAACGGCCCCTGGTAGGCAGAGTGGAATTACAGCTTCATAGAGCTAGAAAAAACATGAATAGATATATAGATTCGATGAATGTGCAAAGAAGGAGAGGACAGCAGAGCAAAAGAAAGCAAGAGGGTTTATTGTAGGCGCAGATAGGTAAATATGTGCTACTTTATTAATACCCCGTGTCGATCCAGACACAACTTATGATAAGAGATTGTTCATATTAATAACACTCTTAGCCGGATAATGGTAATATTACTAAAAAGGTCCGTTACCCTTTTTAGGTCAGAATATATTATTAATGGCGCCTGACAGTTAACTATGCTCGTGTTAACAAGGTGCTGGAGGAAGAGAGAAATCCTCTCCCGACATTAGAAGAAGGAAGGAGAGTACTGCGGAATGCAAAATTCTATTCGGTCATTGACCTTAAGAATGGCTTCTGGCAGATAACACTGGAGGAAAAGTCCAGATGGCTGACGGCGTTTGTGGTGGGTATGGAAATATACCAATGGAAAGTGCTTCCGATGGGCCTCAAGCAAGCCCCAGGACTTTTCCAGAAGGCGATGCAGAAGATGTTGAGCAGTCAGTACGATGATTGTCTGACAGAGGCTTTATGAGAAGGCGGGGACAGAAGGCGGGAGAATATGCATTTTGCTATATCGATGACATTATCGTATACTCTAACACAATGGAGGAGCATATCGATCATTTGTCCGATATATTCAGGCGCATCGGAGCTTTTGGCCTGAAGTGCAATCTAAAGAAGTGTCAACTTGCCAAGACGAGTGTGACATACTTAGGGTACGAGATCTCCCATAATCGAGTCTCGATATCCAAAGAGAGGAGGGAGGAGATTATGAATCGACCGATACCAAAGAACCGCACTGAATTGCACTCATTCCTTGCGATGGCGCAATACTATAGCCAGTTTATACCCGATTGGGGTGCAACACGGGCTAAGTTGGAGAAAATGATAGATTTTGGAGACTTTGAGAAGTGGGGCGAAGAGGCTTTGCAAGCGTTTCATGTGCTCAAAGATCTTATTTATAAAGACCCGAAAGACAGAGGACTGGTGTTAACGATGCCCGACTTTACGAAACAATGCGTAGTCGATACAGACGCATCTAAGTTTGCGATTGGGGCTGTATTACAACAAGAGGATGAGGAGAAGAAATTACGCCCAATCATGTTTATTAGTAGGAAGTTGTGTGCGGCGGAGAGAAACTATTGCACAAGGCAAAGAGAGGCGTTAGCGGTGGTGTGGGCCCTCAAGAGGCTCAGAGAGTATTTGTGGGGAGGACCTCAATTTACTGTCAGAACTGATCATCATAACCTGTTGAGGAGGACAGGAGACAGATGAGGAAGATAGGCCTAGAACTAGAGGACAGTCAGCTAGACAGGCTAGCAACAACACCGAACAGAAGCAGTTTACGCAGACACAGAACAGCAGTCAGCAAAGCAGACAGTCACGTCAAAGACAGTCTCAGTCTAGACAGTCGCAGACAAGGCAGTCCCAGACTAGCAGTCAGCAAGAAAGACCGTCACAGACAGGCAGACAGCAGAGCAGACAGTCGCAGACAAGGCAGTCACAGACTAGCAGTCAGCAAGAAAGACAGTCTCAGAACAGCAGTCAGCAGCAGAGCAGTCGATAGAGTAGACAACAACTCACAGACAGCAAACGACAGGCAACAACGACACAGGACAAGCTGCACACTGCTCATTCACGAAAGGACAAACAGGAGACAGGAGAACAGAGAGAACGAAGCAAGAAAGAGAAAGACGAAACAGAGTCTATCACTGCATGCACCACCTCTCCTGAAAGTACCCAGTCTCTATCGGAACGTACAGGTCGTTGCGAACCACCACCACATCCCATCTATTCCAAGCTACAGCCTGGCTATACACTATCTAGCAAACAGAAACAGTTAGTCAGAAAGGAGACAGATGTTAGAGGAAACCTACGATGTCAAGGGAGAAATACACGCGGCAAACAGTGCGGGATTACACGCGACCCCAAATTTTTCGGTTCACCCAAAATGATGGGGAAACGGTTCGAATTCTCGAAGTTCTGCGGTTATCACGCACACCAAGACCCTTTCTTCCCTTTCATAGACCTTGATAGACCGGCAGAAGCAAGACCTGCAAAATGCGGGAACTACCCAGACCAGAAAGGCTTAGAACACAAAGCAGAATTGTACCTACAAAAGTATGGAAACGTACAAGGGTATACAATGCTCAATCAAGCATGGGTCTATTACCCGCCGGAACAGTCGCACGAGTTTCAAATTGCGCCGTCAGCAGAACTGAATGCGATTACGCTACAGTACGCGCAAAAAATCGGTTTGGTCCCCATTTCAGATCAGAAAAGTCAGAACCGACAGAACAGACAGAGAGACGAGTGCGAAGACAGACACGATGACAGACCAATACCAGAAAGTAACATCCCAGTATGTCCTATTCCTGAAAGGTCTTGTACTACATCTGTCACCACAGCACAATCATTTGCTCACGTTCAACAACTCACTCCAGGTGGTCACTATCTTACTAGCACAGCATTCAGACAGGCAGGTCTAGTAGTAGTTGACGACCAAGCACGCCCAATCCACACATTTCACCCATCAACTTCCACACCTTACAGCACTTAGCAGAAGTAATGACACAAGGATGTGAATGGACAGCAAATAAGGAGGTAGTATGGGTAGCAGATGAGCAAAAAGACGACTTTCTCACAGACATAATGAATGCGATAGAGGGAGTGTATGCCAAACACAGAGTCGTACGTACTAGCCCCTATAGTGTAGAAAGAGACCCTATACTTACGCATTCCACCCCACATGAGAGAGCACATTTGCCTGGTGTATCTAGCTCACTACAACCAAACGTTCCCACAGAACGCATTCTTGTCATTACTCCACCAGTCAACAACCAGACAGCAAGGGTAGAACAAAAGAAGGGAGTAGACAATGATGCACCACAAGAAGAGATTGAAGAAGTAGATGAAGAGGATCAGACAAGAAACGAAGAAGAAGAAGAAGAAGAAGAACTGATGCATGACGACAGTGACTGGGAGAAGAGCTCAGACGAGATAAGACTGTTAAGAGCATTAGAAATGTCATCACCAGAGGAAGAGATAGAGCATGTAGAAGAAGACGAAGATGAAGAGAATGAACAAGAAGACGAAGACAACAGCGAGAGCAGAGATGACTCAGTTACAGAGGGACACAAAGCAAAGAAAGGAGAGAAAGAAACAACATCAGACAAAGCCATGGTGTTATTTAGCGAAAGAGAGAAGCCCAGACCCAATCACACCTCCCAAGATAGTGGTGCGTCTCAATACATTTGTCGTGATAAATCTGTTATGACAAATATGACTCATGTTAAACCAGTGAAGTTTAAGACAGGCAATGGAGAGAGAGAGAGCTCAAGAAAGCAGGCATGATGCAAATGGCTAGAGTAGATGGACACGCAAAACCTCACATTATCGCCAAAGCAGCTTATTTTGACCCCTCGATGCCCATTAACATCGCCCCCATGGATCACTATCACCACCGTGCTGTTCTCCATCAGAACGGACAGATGTTCATTCTCAAAAAGCCCCCTAAGATAGAAACGAGTGACATACTTGTCAGGGGGAGACTCACAAAGTCTTTGCTATACAGATGGGACACTAAGAACGATAAACCGCTGCGCATCAATCAGCGTTTTGTCCCATTCGGTGTGCCCAAGACGGAAAGCATGTTGGGGTGAATGGGGAGGGAAGCCACAAGAACAGAAACGATAGAGATAGCGATAGGAGCACTTCACATCACAGTACAGACACAGGTAGCAAAGATAGCAACAAGGATAGTCGTAGCGAAGCAGTATTGTACGTCAAGTACCCCAGCAAGACAGACAAACGTAGACCAATAGATATAGACATTTTACATCATAGTATAGGACATTTTGGTTATCCGAAAGCTGCTGCATTTGCAGAAGCGGCCGGATATAGGATAGTCAGTCCCAAAGGGACACTCGAAAGCGCAAAGGAAGAGTGCGCACTATGCGAACCGTGCATGATTAGCAAATCGAAAGTTCTACCTCGTTTCGCAGTCAATCACATTCGTAGAGCTTCCAAGACAGCAGAAATTCTGCATGTAGACACACATCGAGCATGGCGCACTATATCTAGAACAGGAAAAGAGGTATAAATTCTCGGTGACCGACGATTTTTCCGGATACAATCTTGATTTTTATCTCGCGCATAAGAATGAGTTCATAGCTTGTCTGAGAAAGGCCATCCATTTCTTTGAAACACAGACAGGCAATAGGACTAAGGAAATCCGTTGTGACCAGGAATTCACGGCACCCAATTAGGTAAAACGAGAATACACGGCACAATATGGAAAGATGCAGCTACTGGCGATAAAGATGGTAATCCCATAGCTGAAAGGATGAACCAGACAACCGGAGGACCTGCCCGTGCGATGCGTATACACGCAGGGTTTCCATCCAATTTTTGGGACGAAATGGAACATACGGTCCACTTTGTGGAACATTCTTTCGGCGACCACTGGTCCTAGAAAGGGTATGTCCCCTTACGAACAGTTGTTCGGTAGAAAGCCCCCAATGCACCAACTCAAGCCTATAGGTAGCAGAGGAGTTATGCACATAGGTAAGAAAGACGGCAAGGGAGCTATGCCCGGCAAAGTTGTTACTCTAGTAGGGTACGACATACACAGGGAGCTGTATCGCGTATGGGACGGTAAAAGAGTGATTCCAGGAGTTAGAAATGCGCGATTCAATTCGCACAAAGCAGGCCCACTGACAGGCAATTCAGCGGAGATAGCATGGAGTGACGAATCTGAGGGGGAGCGAGAGAAAGATATCTTCACCGAAAACATTCCACAATAGACACTAGCGAGATAGGTAATCTATTAGCAGACACTCCAATACCATCGACTAACGCACAAGACAACGACGACGAGGATCACACACCACTCCTAGTCCCCACTCACGAGAACACGAATATACCAAATTCGCCAACTCATGACACCGAACAGCCACAGCACAGTGAATCAGAACAACAAGACGAGCTAAGCTTAGAACAAAGCATGCAAGACGACTCTTACAAACAAGTTAGCATAGGCCCGACTCCAAACTCTGATTTCACAGCCCCAGATGCCGACTACACTGACCCCAATCAGTACGTAGAAGGCAAGCCACTCCCGAAAGGATTAACATGGGAACTGAGCGATACTAATAGCGTATCGACTGCAAACATAATCCACGGGAAAAGGACGAGAACACAGACAGACTTGTCAAAAACATCCACTCATTACGTGAAACTAATGAATGAGCACTTGACTGACATGGATGACTGCATTTCTCAAGAAGAAGCAAGCGAATGTTTGTTTTACATACACATACCTACTGACCTAGTAGAAAAAGGAATGACGCTAACGGACTTGCAAAAAGGCATTGACAATGAACTAAAAGCCCTAAGGGAGTTTAAAACTTACGAATGGGTAACAGCCGACGTTGTCAAACGAGCCGGCGTGAAGCCTGTGGGTTTATTATGGGTTCATAAAGTAAAGACAGACGATAAGGGAGTAAAATTCGTAAAGTCTCGACTATCTCTAAAAGGAGATCAGCTAGAACCCGGAATAAGCTATAAACCCGAACAGCTCTATGTCCCGTGTGCGAATCATAGGTCAGTTTTGTTGCTTTTCAAACTAGCGGTAAGTTTAGGAAACAAAGTCTATGCCGTTGACTTCAAAAACGCATATCTCAATGCATTGATGAAGGACCCGGTATATGCAAGAGCCCCTCCGGGAGTTGCAGAGAAGGGCAAGGAAGGTATGTTTCTCAATATCACCAAAGCTCTGTATGGAGCCCCCCAGGCAGGTAAGAGATGGTACGATCTTTTCGCTGAACTTCTAAGAGAACTAGGATTTGAGCCCTTGAAAGCCGACCCGTGCATGTTCATACAAAAGGGAGTACACGTGAGCAAGGCCATCATTGGCGTGTTCCACGTTGACGATCTTATCTTCGTAGCCCCCGATGAACCGGTTACGTTATCTTAGTCGGCGGAAGCCCCGTTGCTTGGCTATCAAAGCGGCAAACCAAAGTTGCGTTGTCGTCGAATGACGCGGAAATCATTGCGGCCAATGAAGCTCTTCGGGAAATGATGGCGGTTAAAAATATTTGACTGAAATCGGTTTGGCGCAAAACAATCCCGTTGATGTCTTTGAGGACAATGCCCAAACAATTTTTGCAGCGCAGCGAGGACTCTCGGGACCGCGGACAAAGCATCTACTCGTGGAGGAACATTGCTTGAACGAACTTGAGAGCAGCGGAATTGTCAAGTTCCGGAAAGTAGATACCCGTGAACAAATCGCGGATGTATTGACTAAGTACCTTCCAAAAGATCAAATGGAATACTTGCTAAATAAATTTATGATTAGGATGGAATAAAAGCGATAATAGCGGTATTCATTATATCGGTTTGCGAACTTAATCATTTGTCACGGAACGGGATTAGCAAAATCTCCCGCTCACTCAAACAAATCACACATGTTACAGTGCGACTTAAGTCAAGCACTTAAATGTATGAATGCATAAATGATAATGATGTAAGTAGCGGATAGGTCTTAGGCATTGCATGAGCAGTTTGATAGACGCTCTTGAACGCGTCCGCCACGCACAACAGATCAGGTTCAGGGGGAGCCAACGTGTTTTCACAAAAAGGTTTAGTCCACGGTCATATCTATTACATTTGACTTAACCTTTACATTATTCAGGCGGCTCTACCCGAAATTCAAAATTCTGACAGTGATTTGCTTCCAGAAAAACGACAACAGATATCGAAACTTATCTCTAATCATCATTTTCGATACAACATTTTCTCTGGAAATCACTGACAAATTTTGAAGTCAAAATTGCGCGCAAACTTCACCTAATCATTACTATACTAAAGTTAGTTGCATGATAAGTTCGACAGTACTAACTTGCAATAAAATCCCAATTTCTGTGCAGTAATTTTGCGTTTCATGAAAGTTGATTGCATATCGTTATAATACATAATCGATTTGTGTATCATCATGCAAAAATTATGAAGCTCATGCAAGTCGCTATGTCATTTCAATAGTAGTAGACCTATAAGGCAGGCAGTGAGTGTGACTCACTATCAGGCATGGTAGTTATCATCATGGAACTATAATTAGCGAGTATGCACCTCTCCGCTATCATTTAATAATAAATTTCACTTGAAAATAAGCATAAATCGTAACGGCTGTTTTTCAAAATAATTCATAAAAAAGTTGATAAGTCAGACAGGTTGCATAAATAAATGTAGCAATTAGGCGTAACAGAACGAGTGGCAATTGCGGCTGATGTTACGGAGGCTCGCTGAAGTATTGGACTCGTACGACCCCCCCTAACTTCCCTTATGCCTTCGCCGCGCTGATGTAAGAGCGTTCATCAACCACCCGATGGCCAACGCGACGCATGACTATTGCCGACGGCTAAAGACGACCTCAATCACTGCGCGAACATTGCTCCGACCGATCGCACCGATGGCGACGACTGACGCGATGACCGCCTCGTGACCCAAGTCTCAACGTTGCGAGACGAAACGTAAAGAATTACGCCCTCTTACGGCAATGTTGCCAAGTTGAAGACATACTGACTAATTAATGGCCCGTACTTCAATCAATGCGTTAATCGATCGCGGTAATAGCGCTGTACTAAATGCACACACGAAACCAACGATCGAAGGCGATTATACAGACCTCAGGGGGAGGTCACGTCAAATTTTCTTAATCGCAGTCACGTAACGTTACTGTACAGTTACACTTCGTTCTGCGCGACAAATTTCTATATTTACTCGTAATATTAGTACAGTTATTACAATCATTACGCTTTGTTATTAATGCACGTAAATATCGAATTAAGTGGGAGCGTTGTCTCTGCTTTCATATTATAATTAGATATTGGCGTTTTTCCATTTTACTAATATCAGAATGGTCCGACAGTACTTACTTTTTATTCATCACGATTACCATTTTACTATTTATGGATAATCAATGAAGTAGGAATTATTTATAGAAAGTCAGTTAACAGTCATCCATTACGTTGACCATAATCTAATAATAGTGACGTGTCACGTCGATAGCGTGAAGTGTATATTGATTGTATATCTTTCAATAAAGTTCTGTTCATATTGGTGGGAAGTGCCGAAGGGTTTAAATAATCACCGGTAATCAATATGCCGGAATTACTGTTCTCACGAACACTCCGTCAATTGATTAGTAGGTTATCAGTGTTACCGGATTCATCTCCGTGACACGCCTCTGCATTGCAATACGTTTTCGGTCACTAAGTTCAGACGTAAGTTTATTCGGTTTAATACGGGTTTTATCGTGCTGCTGGTGTCCAAGCTTGTTTTCTGCATTTCTGTTATGTTTTTGTGGCGTTTGCACAAAATCTTGTGTTTGGGCAGGCCATGTCTGGCAAGAACGAGCGCAAGGCCACCCCCGAGATGACCAGGAAGGAGAAGGCAGCACGGTCTCGTCTCCGCAAGCAGATGATGAACGATTTGGAGTCGTGGGGCGTCGGCTGGCCAGAGCAGGAGGCAGATGTGCCCTATTGGGACACTATGGAGGCGTTGTGGGAGAGTGTGAGAGAGTTTTTTGAGTCAGTGGAGGGAGCGTCCATGTTTTCGAAGAGAGAGAGGCAAAAAACCCCACTCTACAAACCACACTCACAGCAAACCACACCACCACCACGCCCCCCCCCCCCCAAAGCAAAGAAAGATAATGACGACGTATTAGCATTCTTGATCGTTTAATGCGTTTACCTACTTCATCTAATGATGATATGTGGAGGAGATATTTCATTCGCGCATTTTAAAAATGATTCCGTTTAAGTCCGGGGCTCAATTTACAGGTGAGATGAAAATTACTGCTGATTTCAGCAACCATCCATTTCATAAGCACATAAGAATGTTAAAGGCAGCAGGGGCGGTGATCGTGCGTGAGAGTGAGAGAGTGGTAAAGGCAGGGTTTCCAGATATAGATACAGTAGCGTGCGCCATGTTGGGGCTCGATCCCCAAAACCTGCCCACGGTCGTGGATACCCGCGCCACCATCTCCTACAAAGCTTACCACGCGGGCCTGGCGTGCATGCTCCAACGTGCATACTTCAAAAAAAAGGCATGGGGGATGGTCTCTCTCTCTTCCCCCCCCCCCCCCACACACAAACACACCGTGACATTATATTATATGTTTTGGTTTGCAGGCAGAGCCTATCGAAGGCGAGTTTGTGTTGTGGCTTACTTTGCGAATGCACAGTACGACTGTGCCAATCCGCGCTACTTCTTCACGATCCAACGCGCCGTCTTCGAGGAACGCGTGCACGTGGGGTGCATTACGATGTTCGAGGAAACAGAGGCTACCCAGGCCACGGGTCACAAAGGGCTTCGGGTAATGCTCTTCCTGGGAGATAATTGGGCTCATTACATGATCAACAAGGGTGGGGGGTCCGAATTGCGCCAGCTTTCCTACCCTGGGTCCCCCCCCCTCCCGCCTCCTTCTTTGTTCTTTCTTGTAGGTTTGTGTTGAAAGCCTCTCCCTACAGCTACGTGGTGGGCCCCCCCGTCAAGGGCGTAGGCAGGGACTCAGAGGGCATGATCATCAAGCTGCAGTTGGGTTGGCAGGATAAGGTGTTGTGCTACATAATCGGCAAAGAGTTCAAGGCGCACCAAAGCAAGCAGGGGGGGTTTACAATCCCCGAGCGCCACGCTACCCTCATCGAGGATTGGCTGCAGTGGCGCAACAAGGGCGACATAGTGAAGGAGAGCGTCACCGCACGCTTTCACTGGCAAGCACTCTTCATATCTATATACATACTTACGTATACACATACATACTTACACACACATACAGCTTTCGCATGAAGGCTGCAAGAGCCGTCGAGGTAATCGACACAAATGTTAGGTTCATGGATGTGGAAGGAGAAGAGTCAAACGATTACGCTCTCTCTCATGTCATGCAAGTGCCTGAGGTCCTTCAACAGGACGCACCTGTCGAGGTGGTGATGCGCGACGAAGACGAGCCCTACCGCGCGGAGGACCCAGAAGCCCCTCCAGCGGAAGTCAACCGTCATCCCTCCCTCCTTGTTTTGTTGTTGCTTGTGCCTGTACTAATCTTTTGCTGTGTGTGTTAGGTATGTTGCCACCACCAGTGCCACGTGGTCGCAAGCCCGCGGGGCAAAGAAGGCAGAAGCGAAATGCTATCATGTCTGTCATGGCTGCCAGCAGAAAATGTTTGAAGCTAGCTTGCAGCAGCGCCAGCTGGTTATTCGTAGCTCTGTGCGTGCTAGCCGCAGTCGCAGTGCAAGCTTGGAGAGAGATGAAGTGAATTTGCCTCTGCAAATTCTCATCTAGATCAAAACGAGCAAGAGGGTGAGGTGTTGGGTGAGGTGATGGGTGAGCGAGAGCAGCCTGATGAGCCTGCCGGGGTGGTGAGAGAGAGGCCTGCTAAGCGCGCTCGTCGCAGTGAGGGGAAGAGCGGTAAGGAAGAGCGAGAGGTTGCAAGTGATGACGAGCATTCCTTCGACAGCAACAGCAGCTGCATCATCTCGTAAGTGTAAGTGTGCGAAAATGTGAGTGATGTTTTATAAATGTTAATTCGTAATTGCTTCCTTGTGCTTAAACCGGCCAGTTGAACAATTTTGCTCTCGTGGTGGGCGGTGGTCGTACATGATCACCACCTACGGCAGGAGTTACCCCCCCCCCCCAAAAAAAAAATCCAAGTAAAAAAAAGATCAAAGTTAATACTAATAATAAAATATTTTTTACAATATTTAAATCTGTATTCATTACTTATATCCGGGCCGGAAATATTAATATTAATATTTTGAATTTCGACTTGAATTTGATAGTAATTTTTGAACTTATCACAATTTATTAAACTTAAAAAAAATCACACTGTTCCCACTGTGTGCTGTGATTGAGGCCAATATTAAAACCTAAATCTAGTGCATCTATTTTGCATTGCTGAACGTGCGACTTAAAGCGCGCATGATAAACAAATTTCTTTGCGCAGTAGTCGCACCTGTGATTATAGTTTTTGAAGTCGTAACCACGAGATCTGAGCTCATGAACGCGGTATGTAGTGTGCAGAAGCTCATGCAGCCATGTTCTTCTGCGCGTGTTGCGCTTGAAGAACAAGTGAGAATGCATGAGATTCAGCGACTCAAGTGATTGGCAAGTAAACCAGTACAAGGTACCCCACTTGGTCAAAAAAATGGAACGTCATAGACAGTGAGATGAACGTATGGAGTAATCCAGTCTTCTGTGTAAAGAGTGGTGGGGCCGACATCAGCACGCAAAAGAATGGTACCATCCTCTCTTGTTACTTGCTTTTTGCGTCTACCCGTCCCATGTATCTCCCATTTATTTGTCCAAATAATAGGAGAAGTTGGGTCCGGGCCCGCAAAATCCCAATCACCGGAGACGATATATGGATGAGGTGTTTGCGCTTGAGGCGTGCACATTTTCCGAAAAATATTTCTAGTCTCCTGACCCCACGCTTTAGCGTCAGCTTCAGTAAAAAGAGTACGAGCATTAATTTTCAAAAACTGTGCCCACCAGGCTGCCCATAACGTCTTAATTCTAGCCCAGCGGCCGGGAGCGATCAGATCTTGAAATGTGATGTCTTCGTCAAATACTGCCTGAAACAAAGTTCGCAAAGGCTGGCCTCTGTCTAACCCAAACCATTGCCATGAACCTTTACCACCTCATTCCAAACGAGGCTGATAAAAGCGAAAGCCGCTTATAGCAGGCCCCGAACGTCGTTTGTTTTTATTACTGACTATATCAGCAAATTCTTGCAAACGAGTTGGTTGCTTATAGAAACGGTGACTGGAATCAATATGGATTCCCCATTTTGTTTCCGGCACTGTTATTCCATATATTTCACATATAATTATCTGGAATATATTTAGAATATTAATTCGTAACCGGTATTATATTTTCCGATGAGGACAACATATCCGGTGTTCACACGGAAAATCCTTAACAGTCGTAACAGCCATTTATACCGTTATTTACGGACTCAGTTGGCAATGCCAATATTCACAAACATAATTGGCAATTACCAATATCATTTATATCAGTGTCACTTTATTAGTTCCACTAATATCGTCTCTGACCCATAGTTGTTTCGACATTTACGATGCAGTGGGAGCACGTGTTTATAAAGGTACAAACTGTTCAGAGCGCGCCCTATCTTATCCGTATTTCCATACAGACTTCAGCTAGGCACGCAGCCAGACAGACACGCGTCCAGACACGCTACTATCAGTTTCTTGTGTCTTGTTTCATTCTCATTAAAGTATTTTATCGATTTAGTCAAAGTCATTCTAATGACTAAGTATATGTTTTATTCGGCATGAATACCGTGTCGATAAGTAATAACAGGTCATGAGCCAGTCGCTCCAACTGACGTGGACAAGGCAGAATCCTTCAACCACACCGACCGTAGAAGCAACGAAGAAGACAACGTACAACAACAGCGGGGAAGGGGTGAGCTCGCCGGAGCAACAGACCGCGTAAGCTACTGTTTCTGTACAATTCAACCATAGTTCTGATCTAACCAGACACAGGCCAGTGGCACACGATGTGCAACAAAGTATTTCCGTCCGTAGTGTTTCCGTCCGTAGTATTTCCGTCTGCAGTATTTCCGTCCGTCCGAAACAACGACAATAACGACAGCGACGAGGGGTGGTGAGTTCCAACGACCGGAACAACAGACCGCAGAAGCTACTGTCTTATTGTTAATGAACTGGAGCAACGTCAAGCCGACGTCTCCCACCGAATCAACGAATTATATATCACTGCTACCTTACTGCAACTGTACCGTATGGCAGTGGGAGCAACTCTACGACGACCAACGCCCCCTACTGCTGCTGAACGACGATCAACTCCTACAAGCAGTGCTGACGTCGCCTTCCCAAGCATCTTTATCACTCCCGTGCCCATCCATGGCTCTTCGTCTGATCTGCCGACTTATCTGGGACCCTGGAACACCAACACATACAACTAGCCTTGGCGACGTCTCTCTTTTGGCCTTCGCTTTAGTGTGTTTTCGTCATAAACACACACAAAAAAGATGAGAGCAATCTCGCCCTTGGCATTCAACTTGACGCGGCCGTGCTCTCTTCGGCCTTGCGCAACTACTTCCTCTTCCTCTCCACCGATCATCAGCTAAGTCCCCTTTCAGCTCATTACAACATTCATTCTCCCTTCTTACTATCTCTAATTTTCACTCTAACACTATCCTTCTTAAGCTTATCATTTATTTTATATATTCTTGTCTACATACACCTACTTGTCTTTCTTATCCCTTATTGACCCTACCTCTCTGTCTACCTACCCTTACTTTACGCAACTACCCCTTGATTCTAGACACGTCGCGACCAGACTTCAACGTGAGAATTATGATAGGCAGAATAGGCAACTATAAATTCAGGACAAAGAAACACAGAACGACAAGACAAAGCAAGAAGCAAAGACAGAATTAGCAAAAGCATAATAGGAGACACAATAACAATAGAATAAGAAACAGAAAGACTCAGAAACAAAGAAAGAATAGATTGAACAGACAGATATAAAATCATCAGACACAGACATACAGACCATCTCCAACAACATTCATCCATCTTATCCCATTTTCACACACACCACACAATTTGTTCCCATGCATTTAGACAGATATTTCACAACTCTCCAATGCATTTCCACACATACAAACACATTCATTGCTTGGTATTCCTTGTGTAAACATGCATTTTCACCAGCATACAAAACATGATATGCACTGTGATATGGACAACACAGTCATTTTCACGCGAACTTTTTCACATAGCACCCTCACTAACAATCACTACACCTTCTTTATTGTGCATACAACAACACAGACACAACATCCACATTGTATGATAGCTTGTTCTTCATACATCATTCATTGTACATCACTCCACAAACAGAAAAGATACACACAAAGCATGAACAATATACATACAAAGAGATCATATGAAATAAAAGTAATAGTATGTAAAAAAAATAGTGTTAAAGTGAAGATAATAATAAATTATTAGTAACTCTAAAAATAATTACATAACATTACATTATATTACAATAAAATAGCAGACAGACAGACAGACAGACCAGCACAAGCAGGCAGACAGACGAGACAGACAGAAAAGACATGTAATGGAAATAAATAAATAATAAATAATAAGTAAATAATAAATAAAAAGATAGCACTACGCAATATGAATAAGCATGGACCAAAAGTACATTGGAAGCATAACAACAACGATGAAACTCACATTATACGAAATGAAAGCAAAGAAGAAGAAGAAGAAAAAGAAGAAGAAGAAGAAGAAGAAAAAGATCTATCTATGTCTCTTCTAACTCTTTCTATCTCTCTATCTATCTCTTTCTATCTATCTCTTTCTATCTCTCTACTCTTTCTATCTATCTCTCTATCTATGCCTATGTATATCTGACTATCCCACTCTATATATCTCGCTCTATGTATTCCTTTCTCTCTCTCTATAATTTCTCTTTTCTCTCAGCCAATATCCATCACGTACTACCCTTAAGCTATTAACTACCATCACCTCCCTTAAGCTTGGCCCACTCCACAACTAAATTGAACAGCCAGATCCTTTGCCCGTGCTGCCCGGCCCCACCAATCCCGTCCTTACCCGTATGAACATTGCTGTTCGGTGAATGCCCTCGACTTTCTATGCTTGCGCCCTTCGGCCCAGCCTTCTCACCAACAACTTCCCGGACTTTACCCAACACCCGTCGTGCGTGCAACAAGGCCAAAAAGCCTCAAGAAGACGGACAAGTCACCGCTCTCTCTCTCTCTCTATCTCTCTCCCTCTCTTTCTTTGTGACTTTTTTTTGGCTAACTTCAGCCCGTTCCGCCCCAGTCCCAGTAACTATGCTCAGTAATTGTGTTGATAGTATAGCATTCAAGTAGTATAGGGTCGCACTTCGGCACACTTTTTCACGACATACCACCCGCCACACAGGGACACACACCGGCCGCCCCGCGGGGACAAAATGGTAACAAATATTAATATTTAAAATAATACCGTTAAAATATAAAGACACATACACTAGATACAGGATGACAAACGACGACACTGAAATAAAGACAAGTCGTAGATTTACTATTTCAAAAGGATGTATTATGATAAAGAATAATGAAAAGAGACCGATGGTAAAAGTTCAATGGAGAGAAGGAGGTAAAACGATGTTTAAGAGTTTTACTATTGGAAAACGAAGAACACAAGAACAAGCAATGGAAGAAGCAAAGAAATACCACGAGGAAAAAGTAAAACCAAAGTATGATGAATGGAAAGTTAATTATGATAATGGAAAGTTAATTATGATGTGCTGTATATAATACCGAAGAAAAGTATAAGGTGGATACAACAACGGCCCAAAATTACTTGAACCGAGTAAGAGGTGCTGTTTACTTTGAGCATCATGCTATTTCAGTAGCACCACCATTACCGCCTCAGTTTGAAGCGAAAGTGTTTGAAGCGAAAGTGAGAGAAAGAAAAGAAAGGGTGAAAGACCTGATGCGGTATGCGAACTACGAAATCAAACATGTTGATAGAAAGAAGCACGTGCTGGGTATTAATGAAAGCCAGTATTGGGTTAGGATTAGAGGCAACTTTACTTCATTCAGTATGGAAGATGTAGTAAAGTTTATTGAGATAATACTGAACGACTTTATAAAAAGACAGAGACAAGGTAATATGGTAAGTCTAAGTATCAAGTTTGTAGATTACTATGGAGCAGTATCTACGGGTTTGAAAAAGATTAACGAGATTTCTGTCAGCGATGTTTTAGAAAGACTGTCAGCAATATTTCAAAGCAACGAAAGCCTTTATACAGACGAAAAGGGAACTAATATGGATAGGTTTAGGTTCGTTTTGAAATCTGTTGAAATGCCGACGGGAGGAACGAGGCTTCAAATAATTAATAAGTTGGATGTATATAAAAAGAGAGGGGTAATTCAAATTAATAATACAGACAACATATGCTTAACCAGAGCAATTGTTGTAGTAAAAGCAAAAATTGAAAAACACAAAAAATACAAGACAATAATGATGGGACGAAAGATACAGGAGGAGATGGCTTTGAAACTACACGAAGAAGCGAAAGTTATTCAGGATGAGTGCGGTATTCCTGAAATTAATACATTTGCTAACCACATTAAATACAATCTTGTTATTGTTGAATTCCCTGACAAGATTGTTTATAAGACAGATTTACTTGATGAGGATGGCAAACGACTTACGAACCTTTACATACTTAAGACAGAGAACCACTACGATGCGATAACCAATATGAAGTCTATGGTATGTAAAGAAAACTTCTGTGAGTTATGCTTAAGAGGATTTCAAAGAGACATTCTTGCGAAACAACTTGTAATATCTGCGAAACCAAAGACTGCAAGGGTATTAACGATAAAAGCCATTGGACTGATTGCTATTCGTGTAATAGAAAGTTTCCGAATACGGTATGTTTCAACAACCACAAGAAGACGAACTGTGATATCAAAGCGAAATGTCTTTCGTGCGGACTTAATTACAGGAAGAAAGATTGCAAAGCTACGCTTGCAAAAGCGTACGAACACAAATGCGGTTATGCGAAATGCCGTAATTGTAAGGAACTGAAACAACTTGAACACCAATGTGAAATCGTGAAGAAAGACATATTACCTTTTTCAGAGAAATACATATTCTTTGACTTTGAAGCGACACAGGATACGGGCGAACACATTGTTAATCATTCGGAAAGCCAGTATTACGATGCGAAGAAACCACCAGTTATTCATAAGAACGTTGATGATTTCTGTAAGTGGGCTTTTGAATCTAAGCACAACGGCTTTACATTCATTGCTCATAATAGTCGCGGTTATGATTGTCAGTTTATTCTTAAATGGTTAGTGGATAATGGACAAGCACCATTCGTCATTTATCAAGGCGGTAAGATAATGATGATGACTTTGAAGAAATACCGTTTCATTGATAGTCTCAGTTTCTTGACTATGCCTCTGGCTGATTTTCCTAAGACATTCGGATTGAAAGAACTTAAAAAGGGTTTCTTCCCTTACTTCTTCAATACTGACAAGAATAAAAACTATGTTGGTGTGATGCCACACAAGAAGCACTACGGCTACGACACTATGAAAGATAAGAAGAGAGCGGAATTTTTAGAATGGTATGAAAGCCAAAGAAATAGCACATTTGATATGCAGAAGGAAATCGCTGAATACTGTCATAGCGATGTTGATATATTGAGAAGGGGATGTATGGATTTTAGGAAGCAGTTTCTAGAATTCGGTATTAACCCGTTTCGATATACAACTATTGCGAGTTGTGTTATGGCTTTGTATCGTGCTAAGTTTATGCCAGACAATTCAATTGCTGTGTTGAAGGCGGAAAAGCAAAACAGGATAACCTCTCGGGCCTGTGTTGAATGGATAGCTTACAGAAGCAGGTTAGACCAAACTGATATTAAACATGCTTTCAATGGTGGTGAGAAAATGTTTAACATAGGACAGTCAAATGTTTATGTTGATGGCTGGGACGAAAAGACGAAAACCGCTTATGAGTTTTACGGATGTCATTGGCACGGATGCCAGAAATGCTACAACGCAATAAATTGAATATGAAGAAAAATAAGACTATGGGAGAACTATGTAAAAAAACAAAAGAAAGAGAAGTTTTATTAAGCAAACTTTTTGGAGTATCAAAAGTTATTACTATCTGGGAATGTGAATGGAGATTAATGAAAACAAGTGAAAGCCTAGCGGAAGATACGAACGAACGAATTACGGAACAAGAAGGACTTAACCCACGAGAGGCGATGTTTGGGGGTAGAACGGATGCTCTAACATTGTATTGGAAAGCACGGCACAACAGCGAATACGCAAAATACATTGACATATGCTCTCTGTATCCTACCGTTATGTTTTACGACCTTTACCCTAGCGGGCACCACGAAATCATACGACCTAATAATGATGATGACAGAAAAGATATGAAAAACAAAATCATAAAAAGAGAATATTTCGGAGTGTCTAAGGTTAAGATGCTACCGCCTAGAAAATTACTACACCCCGTTTTACCTAAGGCGGACAGAGGTAAGCTTATGTATTACTTATGCGACAAGTGCGGAATGACTGAACAGAAAACCGAATGTAAGCACACCGATAACGAGCGAGCAATAACGGGCACTTGGGCAACTCCTGAAATCTACAAGGCATTAGACAAAGGCTACAAGCTAATTAAGGTGTATGAGGTATGGCACTGGAAGGAGCAGAGCAGTAGCCTGTTCAAAGGTTACATAAAAACTTTCTTAAAGGTTAAACAAGAGTCAAGCGGATATCCTGATGGATGTATTACACAGGAACAAAAAAGAAACTACATTGACAGTATGGAAATCAAGATGGAAATTAAGATGGACGAAAACAAAATAGAAGAAAATCCAGGACGGCGAGCGGTTGCTAAGTTGTGCTTGAATAGCCTGTGGGGCAAGTTTGGTGAAAAGCAAAACAAAACTAAAAACAAAATGATAAAAGACAAAGATACCTTATACAAGTTAATGAACGATAAGTCAGTTGATAACATAAACATAAACATTATTAACGACAAAAATAATAGAAGCGAGTTATGACCTTAAACAGGATGCGGTAAGCGACCCCGTAAAAACAAATATTGTAGTTGCTTTATTTACGACTTGCCACGCGAGGATTAGACTATATGAGATGATGGACAAACTAGACAACAGAGTTCTATACCACGATACGGACAGTGTCATATACACAACAGACTTAACGAAAGGCGAAACAGATGTGAAAACGGGTAAGTTGTTAGGCGAATGGACGGACGAACTACACGGAGCAAAGATTATGACCTTTATCGGAGGCGGACCAAAGTGTTATGGATATGTCTTAGATAACGGCAAAGCAAGTATGAAAGTCAAAGGCTTTAGTATGAATTATGAAAACAATAAATCATTAAATTTACCAAATATGTTAAGTGTCATTAGTTGCGGACTTGGAATTAAAAACAACGACCTTATTGAGAACGGCAAGAATGAATTGTTAGAGTTGCTTAAAACTCAGGAAGAAAAATTGATTGCTAAACGAATTGAAAAATCTGGTAAAGTTGTTATAGTAGAGAACAGCAAGATAACAAGAGACAAACAACAGAAAAAATAACGAGCGAATACTTAGAAAAAATATTCAGCTTTACTTACACCAAAAGAAATATTATAGGTATTGTAGACAATGCGATTGAAACTAGACCATTCGGTTATTAAGCAAAAAATGATAAAAAGATTATTTATTTTTTAGCCTTTTTGCCCCTACCCTTAAAGCTTCTTATCGTATGAACACCCCTCGTCGGCTTCACTAGCTTAGTATTTACTGCCATAGCCCCTAACAATGAAACGGGGTCAAATGCGGTTCGGTAGTTCGTGGTTAGCTTCGCAGTCTTTGCCCTTTTACCTTTTGGATTTACTTTAACTGCCACTCTGTCAATTACTCCTTCAATTAGGTCTCTCGTGCTACTTCCTTTATTGTATGTTGTAGCCTTCACCCCAGTCTGTCGGCTTAAATCTTTTGCTATTGTGCCACCTAACGAATGACCCGTAAGCTCTACATTATCCTTACCATATTTCTTTATGACTTCATTAACCAGCTTCTGCTCTTCTTTATATCTTGGAGTTCTTTTTAATACTCCCTTCACCAATGCGACATCGGTTAGCAGGTCCCTCTTATCTGCTGAACCTCTAAATGCTACAATCGCTTTACCATCTTTTCATACACTGTTGATTTTCCTTTGCTGGCGACTGGCTTCCATACGTCAGCCCCCTTTCTATAACTAAACATTCGACAATCTTGGTGGTATCCCTTTTTCCGAAATTTTCGATGAAGTATATGGATTTTTTTGAAAACGTGTGGAAATGAAAGGAAATGAATTCCCTGATTGCAGAACATATAAAAATAATATTAAAATATGTTTTTATTAATTGTAATATACTTTAACTTCATCTTCAGAGGTGGGCAGGAACCGGTCCGACACGGTAATTTTTCTACTTTTTCATAGTCCCGGCTACCATGAATCTATGATGATAACAATGCCGAACATGCAGAATTTGCTTTTACTGTTTATTCTTGCTTATATTAAGCATTTTACTATATTAAGACATGGTTTTACCTTCAAAAAATTCTGTTTGCCCGCTGTGACGTACGCTGGTACGTAGAGGGGGGAGGGGGGGGGTGGGGGGGGGGGATGGGTCGGAGGGAGGACGCTTCACATCAGATTCTGGTGCATTATCAGAGTTAAACAAATTTCTAATTTCAGTTTTTAGAAGAAGCGTTACAGTTGCAGTTGCCCTAGACAAAAACCATTATGAAAAAAGTGGGACCCAGAAAAATTCCTTCAAAAAAAATAATCACATACGACCACGTCCACGTCGACTTCCACGTCCACCCGCAGCACGACGTGCGCGGCGACGTCCGCGCAAACGGATTCCTGAGTTACGCATTCTCCAACTTGCGTCGGAGCGATCTGAATCATCTACAATATGGATAGCATCATGTTAAGGAGGAGGAGGAGAAGAAGAAGAAGAAGAAGAAGAAGAAGAAGAAGAAGAAGAAGAAAACTAATACCATGCTTTTCTTCCTCTGAACCAGAAGATCGATCAGACGATGAGTCAGTTGATGAACTGGAAGATGAAGTATCAGATAAGTCATCCTCTGAATCTGCCACTGGTTCTGCAGGCTGAGCAGCACCAAGCTCTTCTTCCTCAGGGAACTCACAGTCGCATCGTTCGAAATGGTTCCACGCTTGTTCAATAAGCTCTGCCTTCTTGAACTGTTTCCGATCGGAGTTTTGCGTTGCAACACCATGCATTCTCATCCATGATTTCAATTCGCTAACTACCATCTGCTTGGACGCAAATTGCTTTTTTTCCTCTGACGATCTTAGCAACGTGAGAATTTTCCCCCAAGGCTCAGAAGCATTTCCAAATGCTAAATCCTGCTCCTGCTTTTCTTCGCTAGTAAGCTGTCTTGCACCACGCCATCTCGGGTGAGCTGGAGGACGTCCTTCATTAACAAAATAAGTGCGTGGTAAGGACAGCAGCTCTTCATCGGTCAAACGCGTAAGTGCGTTCATTTTCTCCTGTCGTTCTTGAGGCAACTCCATCCGATTTACAGGTAGCTCGTCGATAAATCGAAATTCTGCTCTCCATTCCTTGCCTTTTGCATCGACACAGGACATATGAGCAGGACGGCCGGGCAGGCCGCCTTCGAAGTAATCTCCATCCACCTCTGCTCTGGTCAAATTTCCACCTGCTAACATTTCCTCCACATGTGCTCGCTCATCCGGCCCTAGGTATTTAGTAGCCAAAGCACGAATATCCTTCTTCAGGCGCGGATTGACGAAGTAGCCGACTGGAAGCTTGGGAGGCATGTCGATCGCTGTCATAAATAGAGAGAGAGATAGATAGATAGAACGAGAGAAAGAGAGAGAGAGAGAGAGAGATAGAGAGAGAGAGAGAGAGAGAGAGAAAGATAGATAATATTATTACCGGGGCGTCCGATAAACAAATTGATCGGTTCTCCTCTGGGATCATCACGCACTCCATGAAAATCCTGTGCGTCTCCCCAAGTAGCGATCTCTACAGTCGGCAAAGCGTCAGGATCTTTCTTGGTGATTCTATATGCCAAGGGTTTGTTGTAGTTTTTGAAACTCTTGTTCATACACGGGCTAAAATGAGTCATCCAGTCGTAGTTACATCCGAGAACAACCAGCACATGCCTCTTCTTGTGCTGCTTCTTGAATGCAAGAATGAGCTTTAATAACGCTTGAGCGATGTTAGTTGTCAGGAAGGTGCTCTTCCACCCGATATCCATAACTCGAAATTCCTGATCATCTCCATCGTGCCCGTGCCCTGGTGGCTTGCGATGTGACTCTACTTGGAAACGGATTCCTCTGTCAACGACATTGAGCCCAAGGAAACCCAGCATCGCCCACGCGGTGTTATCACCAGCTCCGTCCCACTCAAGATATAATTTCCACGCTTGCATTGTGCGAGGGTTCCAAAGTTGCCAATGTAAAAGTGCGGCAAGCATAGTAATGTTGCTGTTCGCGCCGTGTTCTACCGCGCCTTCAAGGTACGTCAGAATAAAATGCGTATCGGTAGTGTAGCAGGTATTGATTCCAACGCAAAGGCGAAACACAATTTTTCCTTTGAAATCTTTCGCGGCGCGGCGGCAAGATGGGATCTTCACTGGCGGTTTCATATCGGCTGATATGACTGTGGCAGCAAAATCTGCTGGTGCTGCCTTCTTGCGCTGCATGCTGGCAACGCGGCACGCCCTGTGAATTTTGTGACGAAGCCTGCTACGGCGACGCCATTCTTGAGCTTCTACTTCAGTCCTGAAACCGTTAGAATGATCAGCAGCAAGCTCTGTGCAGATCTCGCATTTTGAGAAATCTCCTTCTGCAAAACAAACCTGTAATAAGTAATGATAACGAAAATATGCATAATACCTCTGACAAACTTGACGTGCGGAAAATCCATGCGCCAAACTTTGTTGATCGTATTGTCTGTCGGAGGATTATTTGGATCAACTCGTTTCGAACAACCAAACCGAAGGCACATATCTTTCCAATTCTCGCGAACATAGTTTTGGACTCCTGCGTCCTGAGCCATTTCTTGCATCCTCCATATTCCGTCGCTGCATATCTCCGGGTAACTCTCCATGAACTTCTCGCAGAGTAATACTGCTATCACATCTTCTGTTTCAGGAACGGTTGAGTAGCTTTTTGTCAAAACCTTCGTGTTATTTGCAAGAAGTTTGTGTGCTCTTGACAAAACTTTATCACCGATCCCGTAGATACGCTGCCAGGCTACTTTGCACACAGCCTCCGTTAAATACATATACTGAAACGATCCAGTTTTTGTTTGAAACGATTCAAGCCGCGAAGCTGCCCAAGAATAAAGCTCACTGAGAGACGATGACGCATTCTTCGCTCTCGTGTAAAGCACATCACGCGTGTCGATAAATGAATAACACTTCCACTTTTTGCAGCAGACAGACTTAACTTCCCTGTCCAAGTCGGCGAAGGTAATCCCCAACAGTTTTTGGAGCGCAGACGGTCTCTGAAGCTTCACTGCACCTTTCGTGCGACTTTTCATCGTGTAGGGGCGCGTTGGATTCTTACGTGGTCTGCTGTAAGGAATTGGTGATAATCTCATGATGTTATACAACGGCTCATTCGATTCCATAAGCTCGTCGAAGTTCAATCGAAGCTCGTTGGATAATTCCGCATCGTCCACGCAGACCAGAGGAGGAAGCAATCCAGGGTTGATAGATGCAGCATCACCGTTTGAATCCGTATCTGAACACTCTTCGTCGACGTTCTACGCAAACAAGATCGCTTTATGAACATTAACCAGCATGAACATAGACAGGTAGAGAAAAAAAATTACCATGGAGCCAGTAGGAAGATATAGTCTAGAGCTGCTGCAGCTACTAACATCATATCCTGTAGTGACAGTAGAACTGTCTGACTGTTTCCAGCTGTCGAGGTTAGCATCAACGTCAGGAACACCCGGCCTGTAAAAAAGAATCTTCTCAGTAATAATTTTCATTTATTTATTTTTTACCTGTGCATCACTCAAGCTTGATTTTTCTGTGATGACTGTAATGTCCGAGCTTTCCCTGGGCAGAAGCGTGCGGCGACTATCTGAAATTGAGGACACGCTGTCGAGAAGCTTCCTCTTTTTTTCCGGCGGAATAGATGATGACCTGGAGAGCGGTTGCTTTCCATCAGAACTAATACTGCTGACCGACGCTAAAAGTTCAACCTTTGCTTCATGAAGCAAGGAAATTGACTTAAGTGGAAGCGGATGTTCTTTATCAGGAACGATGAAACATACATGAACAATGTCAGTCTCGAACAGGGAAACTGGGAATGCAGCATGATCTGCAGCACGCAAAGACTTTCCTCCTGGTTTGAGGAGCCCAAGCTGAAAAGAAGGAGGAAGGTATTTATCAGCAAAGACTCCGTAGCCACCACCACGGTGTGCCACATATATCGGCGCCTTGCTAGCCCTCAGCATGGCATACCTAAAGTTTGAAATACACATGAAAAAAATGGCAGCGCTTCCCGTTAGAGGGAATCACTAAAAAAAAAAAGGACAGAGAAAGGCTCACTGATAGAAGGCCACACACACTAGCTAGTTATACTAAAGCTAGTATCTATACTCCCCTCTTTAAACTATGCTATATAATAATAATAATAATAATAATAATAATAATAATAATAATAATAATAATAATAATAATAATAATAATAATAGTGCTTCTCTGTCAATGGCTGATGCATTTCTGCACATGCGCCTCCATCGTCTCACCCGTGAGGGGAGTACGAAGAATTGACGATAAGCTCTAATGACACCCCCGCAAGGGCAGTTCCAACACTTCCAGACGGGCCGGTATGTTCAATGAAAATACTGGTCCAGACGGATCGTTACGTTCAATGAAAATACTGGTGGCACCGACGGGAATCTAACTGGCGACAGGGCCCAGATGGTAGAACTTGACCACTGGGCTATCACGGTGTCCATAATAATAATAATAATAATAATAATAATAATAATAATAATAATAGTGCTTCTCTGTCAATGGCTGATGCATTTCTGCACATGCGCCTCCATCGTCTCACCCGTGAGGGGAGTACGAAGAATTGACGATAGGCTCTAATGACACCCCCGCAAGGGCAGTTCCAACACTTCCAGACGGACCGGTATGTTCAATGAAAATACTGGTGGCACCGACGGGAATCGAACTGGCGACAGGGCCCAGATGGTAGAACTTGACCACTGGGCTATCACGGTGTCCAAAATAATAATAATAATAATAATAATAATAATAATAGTGCTTCTCTGTCAATGGCTGATGCATTTCTGCACATGCGCCTCCATCGTCTCACCCGTGAGGGGAGTACGAAGAATTGACGATAAGCTCTAATGACACCCCCGCAAGGGCAGTTCCAACACTTCCAGACGGGCCGGTATGTTCAATGAAAATACTGGTCCAGAAATAGACCGGTATGTTCAATGAAAATACTGGTGGCACCGACGGGAATCGAACTGGCGACAGGGCCCAGATGGTAGAACTTGACCACTGGGCTATCACGGTGTCCATAATAATAATAATAATAATAATAATAATAATAATATATTGAAGAGGAAATGCAAAATCATGCCGGTCAGTTTCACAAACTTTTGTGCAGAGTTTTTTCCACAGATTGTTGTGTACAGAAGAAAAGAATAGCATTCCCGCTCATTCTGAGCTGGGAAAAGAGCGGGAATGCTGTTACATCTTCTCGAAATGTCATGCTCTCAATAAAATCTCTGCACAAAAGTTTGCAAAACAGCAATCCAAAAACGAGTTTCATCGAATTGCTGGTTTGTGAAAAATAGATTAAGCTGGGTGGTGCAATGTTAGGAAATGACATTTATAGCTTCAACAAACACGTTGCAGCAGAAACATGCAGGAGATGACATGAGTTGAGAGTACGTACTAGGAAGGAAATGCAAAATCATGCCGGTCGGTTTTCACAAACTTTTGTGCAGAGTTTTTTCCACAGATTGTTGTGTACAGAAAAAAAGAATAGCATTCCCGCTCATTCTGAGCTGGGGAAAGAGCGAGAATGCTGTTACATCTTCTCGTAATGTCATGCTCTTAATAAAATCTCTGCACAAAAGTTTGCAAAACAGCAGTCCGAAAACGAGTTTCATCGAATTGCTGGTTTGTGAAAAATAGATTAAGCTGGGTCGTGCTATGTTAGGAAATGACATTTATAGCTTCAACAAACACGTTATAGCAGAAACATGCAGGAGATGACATGAGTTGAGAGTACGTAGGAAGGAAATGCAAAATCATGCCGGTCGGTTTTCACAAACTTTTGTGCAGAGTTTTTTCCACAGATTGTTGTGTACAGAAAAAAAGAATAGCATTCCCGCTCATTCTGAGCTGGGAAAAGAGCGGGAATGCTGTTACATTTTCTCGAAATGTTATGTTTTCAATAAAATCTCTGCACAAAAGTTTGCAAAACAGCAATCCAAAAACGAGTTTCATCGAATTGCTGGTTTATGAAAAATAGATTAAGCTGGGTCGTGCAATGTTAGGAAATGATATTTATAGCTTCAACAAACACGTTACAGCAGAAACATGCAGGAGATGACATGAGTTGAGAGTACGTAGGAAGGAAATGCAAAATCATGCCGGTCGGTTTTCACAAACTTTTGTGCAGAGTTTTTTCCACAGATTGTTGTGTACAGAAAAAAAGAATAGCATTCCCGCTCATTCTGAGCTGGGGAAAGAGCGGGAATGCTGTTACATCTTCTCGAAATGTCATGCTCTTAATAAAATCTCTGCACAAAAGTTTGATAATAACACGACCCTTTTTCCACACGTTCAAATTTCAGACCGGCCCGAGAAGAATTTTAAGGTTGAAGGCGCTGACTGGTAGTTATGTCTTTGGAATTCAACTCATTTTGCTCGTTTGTCAACGTGCAGGATCACTTTCTGACTCTGGCATGTCTACGAAGCACATTGCCAAGACTCTGCAAGCCATTCTCAAAAATTCGCGTAGGGAATTGTTCCTTAAAATCAACGGGTCTGCAGACGTGCTGCCCTTTGATTGTGTGGAGATTCCCCACGCCGTCTTTTGCAAGCATGATCTGGTATATGCTTGCTCACTTACTTACTCACTTATTTATTTAATGTGCAACATGCAGGGCAAAGGCGATTTGGAGGAGTTGGTCCGCGGCTTCAGCTACACCTGGAATGCACAAGGTATTATGTATGTATGTATGTATTTATAATGCATGCATCGTAGGGATCCTGCTCAAGAATAAGCCTGTGCCCTGGGACGACGGATTGGGAGAAGCTCCTCCCGCAAAAAGGCAGAAGAGACAGGAGAAGGAGAAGGAGAAGGAGAAGGAGAAGAAGGAGAAGCAAAAAAAGAAGGACAAAGGGAAGGAGAAGGAGAAGGAGAAGAAGAAGAAGGAGGAGCAGAAGAAGAAGAAGGAGAAGAAGAAGAAGAAGGATGAAAAGGAGAAGAAGGAGGAGAAGAAGAAGAAGAAGAAGAAGGAGGAGGAGGAGAAGAAGAAGGAGGAGGAGGAGGAGAAGAAGAAGAAGAAGGAGGAGGAGCAGAAGAAGAAGAAGAAGGAGGAGGAGAAGAAGAAGAAGAAGAAGAAGAGGGAGAAGGAGGAGGAGGAGGAGAAGAAGAAGAAGAAGAAGGAGGAGGAGGAGAAGGAGGAGAAGGAGGAGAAGGAGAAGAAGGAGGAGGAGAAGAAGAAGAAGGAGGAGGAGGAGAAGGAGGAGGAGGAGAAGAAGAAGAAGAAGAAGAAGGAGGAGGAGGAGAAGAAGAAGAAGGAGGAGAAGAAGAAGAAGAAGGAGGAGGAGAAGAAGAAGAAGAAGGAGGAGGAGGAGAAGAAGAAGGAGGAGGAGGAGAGGAAGAAGAAGAAGGAGGAGGAGGAGGAGGAGAGGAAGAAGAAGGAGGAAGAGGAGAGGAAGAAGGAGGAGGAAGAGAGGAAGAAGATGGAGGAGGAGGAGAGGAAGAAGAAGAAAGAGGAGGATGACCAGCTGAGTGGGTTTCCCCCTCTGGATTCGGGGAAGGTTCGCGTGGGGGCCCACAAAGGAATTTTCACATTCCTATCCGGATTAGATTATCAAGACTGGTATTATTATTATTATTGTTATTATTATTATTATTATTTGCCCTTGCGGGGGTGTCATTAGAGCTTATCGTCAATTCTTCGTACTCCCCTCACGGGTGAGACGATGGAGGCGCATGTGCAGAAATGCATCAGCCATTGACAGAGAAGCACTATTATTATTATTATTATTATTATTATTATTATTATTATTATTATTATTATTGGACACCGTGATAGCCCAGTGGTCAAGTTCTACCATCTGGGCCCTGTCGCCAGTTCGATTCCCGTCGGTGCCACCAGTATTTTCATTGAACATACCGGTCTATTTCTGGACCAGTATTTTCATTGAACATACCGGCCCGTCTGGAAGTGTTGGAACTGCCCTTGCGGGGGTGTCATTAGAGCTTATCGTCAATTCTTCGTACTCCCCTCACGGGTGAGACGATGGAGGCGCATGTGCAGAAATGCATCAGCCATTGACAGAGAAGCACTATTATTATTATTATTATTATTATTATTATTATTGTTATTATTATTATTCGATAGCATAGTTTAGAGAGGGGAGTATAGATACTTAGCTTTAGTATAGTTAGCTAGTGTGTGTGGCCTTCTATCAGTGAGCCTTTCCCTGTTTTTTTTTTCGAGTATATTTCTTCTAACGGGAAGCGCTGCCATTTTTTTTAAATTTAAACTCTCTTTTTATTATTATTATTATTATTCCTCTTTTGCTGCTGCTTTAATTAGCTTGCTCTTTAAGTTCACATCCGAGGACAACAAACATCGGGAGGGGGCGCTCGCGCTCGACGTTACACTTACAAAGTGCAAAATTTCGAACTGAAGGCGTCCACGCAAGTGGAGACATGTGAGGGTGAAACTTCACCTTGTGCTCCAGGATCTTTTTCCCTATAAGTATGAAAGATTTTAATAAACTGATTGTTTATTTTTTATTTGCAGGCTCTTCATTGTCTTTCCCATTGGTTGGCACAAGAAGACTCCTGCGCAAGTCAATCGAGGTACTGTATGTTTTTCAAAATTCACAAGCTGCACATATTTTTTATACTTGGATGTTGCAGGATCGAAGCGCTTCATTTTTGCTGCGCGCGAGGTCGACACTGACGGCGATGGCAAGGCTGACGAAATCCAATATCAGCTCATGGGTTTTTTTGGTTTTAACCTTAAACACTCTTGCATGCTTGATCCGTCGCCGATGGACTTCGAGAAGCAGGTGAAGCCCGCGTGGCTCCTCTACGTCGGTAACCCCACGAACCCGCCTATGATTTGCAACTGGCGGAAGCGGGAGCTTTTGCTTCTGTACGAAGCAAACAAGGTCATTTCTTCTTCTTCTTCTTCTTCTTCTTCTTCTTCCTCTTCTTCTTCCATTTTTCTTTTTCTTTTTCAAATACATGTTATTATTTTTCTTCTCCACCAGCTCCATCTTTTTTTTTTGTTTTTTTTTTTTTTTTTTTTTTGGCATCTTCCTTTTCTTTATTTTGCATATTTACTGCATGCTCGCCTGAAACGTTAGAAGAAGAATCAAAAAAAGGGCCCGACTGAGCCTCGCTCTTCGGGCAGGCCAAAAAAACTGAGATTCGGTAGCAACATTGTATGTAATATGAAAAATGAAGGATGTGTAATATTGTTTGGTTCTTTGTGCAGAATCCATCGACGTCGACGATGTTCCAGACGTTCCAGACGTCCCTGAAGAGACCCCTGAGCCTCCTATGCCTAAGGGGTCCAGCAAGAAAAAGCCAGGTACTAGCAAATTTCATCTTTTTTTTGTGCTTTTTTTTCAGTGTTTCTAATTTCTGACGTGACTAGGCAAGCCGAAGTCCAAAAAGCCCGCGGTCAACGCTGATGAAGTGGACATGTCGTTGGAGGTATAATCTTTCTCCTTCTTCTTCTTCTTTTTCTTTTTTTGTGAGGGGGGGGGCCCCCCCGGGGGGGGGGGGGCAAAAGGTCTCTTTGGGCGCCGCAGCATATAGTTTAGAGAGGGGAGTATTAAACTACTATAGCTACTAGCTTTAGTATGGCTAGCTAGTGTGTGTGGCATTCTATCAGTGGGCCTTTCCCTGTCTTTTTTTTTCCGAGTATAATCTCTCTAACGTGTCGAGCAACCGTTGCGTGCACACAGGCTCATCGGCGCCTGGCGCTGGGCGCCATTGGCTAGATTGCAAATGTCGCGCGGGGTCAGGGCCCTGGACATTGTAATCCTTTGCTACCCGAAACAGAACAGCGGCCGGGCGGCGTGCGGGCGCATCGACACAGACATCAGCGTCAGCTGCAGGTACCAGGACGTGTGTGCCTGGTCCTTGGCCTTCAACGGCGCGTCGTGGCTGCTTGGTGCGGGCGTGCCTCTGGCCGCGCACGCTACGGGCAGACCACGGCGCAGCGCCGTGGGTGCCGCAAAATAGCAGTGTCGTGGCTTCTGTACCTTGGCGTGGCACTGCCGCTGTCCACCGCAGCCCAGCATTGCTTGCTGGGCTGACGAAAAAGGCAGACAAGTCTTTTTGCGTGTGCAATTGTGTGTGTGGTGGGGTGTGTTGTCCTGGGCAATTGTGGGAAAGGGCACGAGAAACGAAAAAAGAAAGGTGGTTTTTTTTTCTTGCTGTTGTTAAAATTGGAGAGAGAGGCAAAGAAAAAGGATTGGAGGGTGTGGATGGCTGGGTGAACACTTGCGGTTTGAAGCCCCCCCAAAAAAAAGCTCTGGCAAAAAAGCAAAGGGCGGGGGGAAGAGGAGATTGGGGGGGGGGGGGCGGGGGGAGAGGAGCAAAAAACGAGGAAAACCGAAAGTGCGCAAAAAAGCTTTTATTAAACACGTTTTCTAAAACATAGGGGAGGAGTGGATGGAGGAAGTGGGCCAGCAAAAAAAACCTGATCTTCTCCGGACCCCAATTATTCACGACTCAAAAGAAATCAAAGAAATCGTTGTTGGCTGGGCCAAGGGATCCTCCGTCGTTCTCTAGCTCGCCGTAGATAAACGGCGGTAGCAGAGGCTGCAGACCGCTTAGAATGGTACCTTCATCAAAACCCTCGAACGGAGGCGTGTACCCAGGCGGCTGTTCATACCGAGAATCTACCGACATAGCATCATCGTCATCATCATACAGGTAGTCAAACGGCGGAACCGGAGAGCCCTTCCTCTCTACGTGCGGCGGAGAGTCAGCCAGAGCTACGTGCGGCGGAGAAACGTCGGCGAAGTAACTTTCGACCCTCTTCTTCTTCGGAGGCGAGAGCATTCCGATCGGCTGCACACGACTTAGCAACATGTCGTCATCCTCCTCCATTTCCGGAGATTGATAGCCCGTCCCCTCCATTTCCGGAGATTGATAGCCCGCCACGGCAGTCGCACGAGTGTCTGTTTCGGGCTGGCCTGATTCCCATTTTATCTTACAGGTCGTTCTGGCGACTGTCGGGCCTCGCTGCCTGGGCCAGAGCACTAGTTGTGTGATCGTATACACGAACAGGCAGGCCTCCAGGAGCTCCGTCAGTTGATTGCCGTTCAGGTCGTGCAGTTGGTTCGCAAGAAAACGCTCGCCAGAGTTCTTGAACAGGTTATCAAGCCCTGGGCTCAGTCCCTTCACCCTGTCGGTAGCCGTGATGCTGGTGAGAACCTCGTTCCTCACGATTTGTTGCATGATGAGCGCCAGCTGTTGCTGGCTCTGGCGACGCTCGTGCTGGCCGGGCAGCGTAGATCGGAAGGTTACAGACTTGGTGGTTGCAGTCACAGAGATGACCTCTGACTGTATACCGTCTCGGTAGGCTTGGTCCCAGCTCGACAACCTTCCGGCCAGTTGCAAGACAGGCGCCCTTTTGTGACGGCTGTGGGCCCGTGCTCGCAGGCACTGGAGCACTCTGTTGGCACAGCCCTCCCAATCCTGCACCGACAGGAGTTTGTTGAACAGCAGCCACAGCGACGCGAGTGAAAAGGGCTCCTTCCGGGCTAGCGTGCAGGCGCGCTGCCGGGTAACTCCGGGCGCTTGTGCCAGGCCCCGCTCGAGGAACGCCGCGCACAGGCCGGCCTGCACGTCCTGGGCAGTGATGTCTGGAAGTCCGACAGCCCCGAAAGAATCGAGCGAGCCGAGCAGCTCCCGCTGCATATCCGCGGGCAGCCAGGCTTTCTGCGACACTTGTCGCTTCATGTCCCCGACCTTTTGCGCGTCCCACACGAAATCCACACTGACGTTTAGCAGGGACAGGACCAAGAGAACGCCTCGTGGCCTTGGCCGCCCGGAACTCTTTGCGACGTAGCCCCGCAGCTTCTCGAGGCTCGTGGCGAGGGCCCGGTACAGACCAATGACCAGGAGCAGGGGCTCCCAGCGCGGAGGATTGTCGGCCTTTGCCTCCTGTGCCGGAAGAACGGTGGTGGGCCCCACCGTTATTGAGAGCAGGGAGATTTTCCTCTTGGACAGCCACAGCCATCCGGCCAAGGCAATAGCGGCATTGAAGCCGGCGGCTGGTGCGTAGTACTGGCTTTCTGCAAACAAGAGCTCTATGTCGGCGGTATTATCACCGCGCTGGTAGATGCTTGCTGAAAGCACGACCTCTGGCAGGCGCTTTTCGATGACTTCCTGTGCGTGGGCTCCCTTGTTGTCAGGGACGTTATATTCGGTCCTGACCCAGTCTGCCAATGTCTTGTATTTCCCACTTTCCAGGTCTTCTACGACTGGCAGCCCGACCTGGAGCGCGGCAAACGTGCAAAGGTCGTGCAATTCCCGGGGCTCCAGCACAATCTTGAGCCGCAAGGCCTCCAAGCCCCTTGCGCCCAGCGAGACCGCTAGCTCGTAGGGGTACTCATTAGCCCACAGCGCCGATCCGCCCGTAGGTTCTAGTCTGCGCTTTTTCTCCTGTACCCCCCGCCGCAGCACGACCGCGTCGTTCGTCGGGAGAAGCGGCAGGCTAGGCATGAAGAGTGGCCGAGCGACCGCGCCCTCTGTGTTCGCCGGAAGCAGCGGCGCGGTCGCTCGGCGCTTCGGTTTCCAAGTCTGCCACTTAACTTTGAGGCTCGATCTCAGCAGACTCCCCGCAGGTTTAAAGAAGAATTTAGTGACGACCGCGTAGATAAAAAGACAAGTCTCTGCTATCTCCAGCAGTAAGGCCGGTGACAAAACCTCCCAGGGAGCACTGCCGTTGTCAGAAGCGCATTTAGAGAGCTCAGCAAGCCCCGCGAGAATCTTGGTCTTTCACGGGCCAGGCAGGCGACAACACTAGGCAGGCGGGAAATTCCTCTTGGATGATCTCTTGCATCGATTGCGCAATTTCTTTTTGGCTTCGTGTTGGCGGTTTCAGCTCGAATTTGGGATCGTAGCTCAGTCCAAAGAATATGGTTCGATTGATCGGACGTAAATACGCCCAAGGCACCTCATTACCGTTCTTGAAAACCTTCGCCACTACCTCCTGCCAAGTAGAGGTGCCCCGAATAGTTTGCAAGATGTCAGTTTCCTTGCTTGGAGGCGTGGGGTATTCTTTGATAGCTTTGAGCACTCTGTCGGCGCTTCTTGTCTATTCATGCTGGAACTCAGAAGAACGGCTGATCGTGACCCAAATCGACTGTAGAGAAAACGGCTGCTGCACGACGAAATCTAGAGCTTGCGTATTGATCTTCTGAACGACCGCGCCGTAGTTTGGCGGAAGAAGCGGTCGAGTAGGCACGGAGGCTGACGAAATCAACTTACGTCTGCGATCGCGACCCGTTTTCAGAGACTGCCACAAAACCCTGAGATTGGTCTGTGGGTCAGCAGACCCTTAGGGTGAAAGAAGAATTTAGCGGCGACCGCGTAGATAAAAAGACAAGTCTCTGCTATCTCCAGCAGTAAAGTCGGTGGCAGAACGGTCGGGGGGGCGTTGTCAGAAGCGCGTTCGTTTAGACAGTTCGGCAAGCCCTGCGAGAAATTCGTTGTCTTTCACGGGCCAGGCGGGCGACAACACTAGGCAGGCGGGAGCTTCCTTTTGGATGATCTCTTGGATCGAGTGCGCGATGTCTTCCTGGCTTGGTGTTGGCGCTTGCAGCTGAAATTTGGGATCGTAGTTCAGCCCAAAGAATGTGGTTTGATTCGTAAGGTTAGTTCTTGAACGTAAATACCCCCAAGGCACCCCCTTGTTTGTTGTGAAGATCTTCGTCCCTACCTCGTGCCAGGTAGCTGAACCCTGAATAACTTTCAAGATGTTAGTTTCCTGTGCCGTAAGCCTGGCTTTTATAGTTTCGAGCACGTGGTTAGCGCTGTGTTTCCAAGCACTCTGGAGTTCACGAGGACGGCGGAACAAGGCCCACAGCGACTGTAGAGAAAACGGCTGGTTCTTGACGAAATTTGCAGCTTGCGCATTGATCGTCTGAATGACCGACGCCGGGGCCGCTCTAGGCCCTGGCAGCTTGGTCCATTGTAGCGTGCAGCGGGGCTCATGACTGCCTCGCAGATTCTGTTCCAGGCACAGCTTTACCACGGAATAGATGAACAGACAATCCTCCTTTACCTCCAGGATTGCACCTTCCGAGAGCTCATGCATTTCGCCCGGAGCGGGCCCGCGGCCGGGGCTTTCGAACAGGTTATCGAGCCCCGTGCTTTTTGTGCCGACCGATTCGAAAGGCGGAAACACGGGGCTGTCCAGGCTCTCTCCTCGTACGATCTGCTGCATTATGGCCTCGATCTTCTTTTGGCTCTTGTTCAACTCGGCAGCTTCTTGGGCCGGGACAAATGTGATTTGTAGCAGGCCGCTGTCGTCACACCCGCAGAACACAAGCCTTTCTTTGCCAACTTGCGTATAAAACTCTTCCCAGCTCGAGAATGGCTGGTTGCCCAACCACGATTCCACGCCACTGTCCTGCAGGCACCGGAGCACTTTGTCAGCGCAGGACATCCAGTCCGGCACTGACAAAAGCCTGTTGAACAGCAGCCACAGCGACACGACCGAAAAGGGCTCCCGCTGCGCTATCGACATTGCGTGCTGCTCGGTGAGTCTGGGCACTTGGGGCTGGCTCCGCCGAAGAAACCACGCGCACAGCCCCGCCTGTACGTCGTTAGCAGCAGCAATGCGCATGGTGGCGCCATCTCGTAACGAGCGAAACAAGCCGACGCTTTTTGTAGCGTCTTTTGGGTGTCGGGGGGCAACTTGCCCTTGTCCACCCTTGAGCCTAATAACAAGACGTCCTTGGAGTTCCACTCCACATCGGTAAAGGGGCCTAGCAGAGACACGAGCAGCAACAGGTTGTACCGCTCCTCCGTTACTCCGGCTTGGTTGCTTGCGTCTACATAATTCCCAAGGTTTTCTGTGCTTCTGCCGAGGGCTTGGTACAAGTAGACAACCACGAGCAGGGATTCGTTCAACGACTGCCAGCCGGTCCCACTCTCGCGTGCAAAAGGCAGCACCGCTTCTGACTCGAACAGAGCAATGTGACTTGAGATCCAGAGCCAACCGGCCACGGCGATAGCACGCCTAAAGCCTTCGTTCTCTGCAGCCTTCTGCTTAGCACACTGGCTCTCGCTAAGCACGACTTCAGGCAACTTTTGTTCGATGAGCTCAGTTAGGTTTCCGTGCTTGTAGCATCTTTCCGGTTGGTAAATCTTTTGGACCCACTCAACGAATTTCGTGTAGTGGTTAGAACTAAAGTCATTTAGGACCGGCAAGCCAACCTGCAGCGCGGCGTCAACGCACATGTCCTGTAAATTATCGGGCTGCAGCTCGACCTTGAGCCGGGCCGATCGCGTAATTTCTTTGGCGTCCAGGCACGCTGCAAATTCGTACGGATATTCGTTGGCATACAGTGTTCCCTTGCCAACGGGCTTCAACATAACTTTGTTTTTTTTTGCCCCCTCCCTCTCCTTTCTTTTTATATTTTAAAATTGTATTATTTTCTGGAGGACAATTAACAAAAACATTTTGTGTGCAAGGCGCGGGAAGCGTGGGGCGCGGGGGGAAAGGGGGGGGGGGGGGAAGACAATGTCTTTGAGCGGCTCCGTTCACTTTTTGCTAGATTTCCACCGGGGGGGGGGGGCCGGCCGCTAAGGTTAAAAAATAGTTAACAACCAAAAACCCCAAACTGTATGCAGGGTCCCCCGCCTCCCAAAAGACAGAAGGTTCTGAACAGCGTGTTCAAACTGGGCTTGCACCTCGGGCTAGACGTTATGCGAGACTAGCAAAGAAGAGGCCAGAGCTTTATACTGATTACCCGTTCTTAGAAGCTTTAGACCGTATCTTGACCAGAGAACGGGCAGAAGAGACGGCCCCCGCGCTCGATGGCGAGATAATCCAAGTCGACTCCGGTGCTCACGTTGAGCCTGACGCCAGCCTCGTTGAATTCCATGGCCGGGCCTTTCCTGACGGGATCCAGTTGCGCTCATCCAAAGATTTTAGCGACCTCAGGCACAAGCGGGGGGAAGTGGAGTAGGGATCCAGTTGCAAACTGATCATTGCGCGCTTTGAGCAGACAAAACCCCTTGCAGACAAACCCCCCTTGGTAGGGATCTTCGTTTGAAGAAGAAAAAGAAAACAAAAAAGCCAGCATGCAATAGAAACAACAAAGGAACAGGGCAAAAAAGAAAGAGAAGGGTGTCCGATTACTGCAGAATTTTTTTTTTGTTAAATAGCCACATTCCTTAATATCGCTCTTCGGCCAATCCGTCGGTTGCCAATTTCTCTGGCACTCTCTTTTTTTTGGGCTCTGGTTTAAGCAGACGGCGGGGAACAGACTGGTTCGCAGAAGGTCCTTTTTTTTCTTTTTGTTTGCAGTCTTTTCTTTTGTTACTGTCCTCCGGACTCCCTCTCTCCTTGCTAGAAGCCCGCCAGCGCTCCGTGCACCTGCGGGATCCCGCCCGCAAACAGCACTTGCATCTGCGCGGACGCCAGTTCCTCCAGCGCTGTTTGCATGTGCAGCAGCCACACCGGAGCGCGCACGAGACCTTTGTGCGAACAGAGTGCGACCAGTGGCACGACGACGCCAACTGCAACCTGCACGCGTACGCCGAGACGCTCGAGGTGCGGCGCCGCGCCCTGCCGGGCCACTACATGTCCAGGCAGGACGAAAGCGAGCGCTGGCTCCTAGCCTCCCTGCACGGCAACCTGTCGTTGCGGCGTTTGCTGCCGGCGGCCTGCGAAGAAGTGCAGTCCGCGTCCCTGACCACCCTCGGCGCCGTTTTGCCCGCCCTCCACACTTCGCTGGGAACTGGCTTCTGTGAATTTGCGGCCGGTTTCCACGCCATTATGGCGCGCAGCGCGGACGAGTACCAGAACTGGGTGCAGCTGTTCACGCAGGACCCGCAGCCAGCCCTCGAGCCAGGGCCCCAGGCCCACGCCGCCCAAGAGCGCGCCCACCGCGTGCGAAAAGCTCAGGGAGCCACCGCTGTCCCACAGCTGCCGCCGAGTCATGACACAGGCCGTGGCCGCCAGCAGCACCCGCAGCACGGACAGCAGCGGGTCCTCGTCATGGCGCCACGGCCCGCCGCTGTTGCGAGCACCATTACGTGCCAGGCGCGCGCGTTCGCTGGGCGGCAGCGCGGCGCCGACCGCCTGCCAGTGCAGGCAGTGGCGCAAGAGCAGGCACAGCAGCACCTGCAGCCGACAGCGCCGGCGGCGCGTGGGCAGGCCGTAGCACACGAGCGCCTTGCCGAACGCCCTGTCCAGATTGGCGTCTCGCTGCGGCAGTGTCGCGACCAGCGCCAGCAAGAAGGTCGCGCCGCGCCCCGTGCTGAGTTCCGACAGCAGCTGCAGAACCGCGCCCGCGAGCAAGGGGCCGGGCTGGCGACGTTGGAACTGTTCGCAGGCCTGGTCCAGCGCGGCCCGCGCGCCGTCGTCCAACGTCGAAGTCGCTGCCGCGAAGGCCCCGGGTTGGTAGATTCAGTTCCACGCGGCGCTGCAGCGCATGTGCGGCGCGCCGCGACCTCCGCTGGCTTGACGACGAGAAACATGCGCAGGACCGAGGCGGCGAGAATGCACTGCTCGAACTCGCGCTGGGCTTCCGCAAAGTCGCGAGCGCCGGTTAACTCCTTGGGCGGCAGTGTGAAAGCGTTCCCGCCCAGCAGCGCCAGCAGGGCCCCCGCCGGGAGCTTGCAACCCGCATTTCGTGGCCCCAGGCTCTTGTCAAAACGCAGTTCCGCGGCGATGACCTGCAGCGACTCGTCGTCTAGCGCGGCCCTTGGCACGTGGCGCCGCACCGAGGTTAGCGAGAACAACCGTTGCTGGCGCTGCAGCGCCAGGAAGGTCCACAGCAGCAGGTCGGGCCCCTCTTGCTCGAGGTGTTCCAGGTAGGCCCGGCGGTGGTTCCCCCAGGCATTTTGCAGCCAGGGTGCCAGCTCGTTGCGAGCCCCGGACGCCAAAATGCTCTGGAGCTCGGTGCGCAGGAGCTGGCGGGTGGTGAAAAAAGAACTGCTCTCGCTACTATCGACCCACAGCAGCACCATGAGCTCTAGCAGCGACAGCTCCGAATTTACGCCGAGCACCGCCAGGGGCACAACCAGCTCGTCCGTGGTCCAGGCCGTACACTTGAGCGCGGCCCAGCGCGCACAGGGGCCGTCGGTGTCCAGCAAAGTGTCCCGGTACGCTATCCGCTGCAAACAGTTGTTATCCTCGGGGCTACACACCGTGCCCGCGACGGTCTCATGGCGGCCGAGCGCCCCTAGCAGGTCCAGCGCGTTGCGCAGCTGCGCATCGGCCAGCGCGCGGTGGCAGCCGGTCTCGTCAAGCGAGGTGCCTACCAGAACGGGCGAGACCAGCCCGCCTGCCTCGTGCTCGATCGACGCGTTCAGCGCCGCCGCCCACGCCTCGGCCCGCGCCAAGAAATCGTCACGCGCCCGGCCGCGCTTCTCGTCCAGACCGACCAGCACTTCGCGCTCGGCCGAGGCGACCCGCCGGCGCAGCGGCCGTATATCCAGGTTTTCGGGCAGCGGTTTCAGCCGTGCGCCGCTCCACGCGGCCAGCGCCGCCGTGCTCACGTACAGAACAATAGAGGCCTCGGCGTGGAAGCCCTTAGCCAGGACGGAAGCGGCGGCGGTTACGAGCTGAGCTAGGCTCACGCACCAGAGACACACGGCGGCGCGCGGCGGCCCAAGCAGGCGCAGGGCCGACAGCAGCAGGCACCAGAGCCACACCGCCGCCTGCGCGGCCTGGCACAACAAGACCAGCGCCTGGTCCACGGGCAGGTAGGCCAGGCAGGCGCCCGCAGTGAGCGGCACGAAAGTAAGCGCGGCGCCGTTCGCGGCGCGCCACCCGCGCGATGGCCCCGGCAAGAGCTTGCACTCTAGCCTTGACAGCCAGAACAGGCACAGCGCCGAGCCCACGCGGCAATGAGCCCACAGCACGAACGCCCAAACCGTGCGCGCGCCATCAAAGGACCGCGCGGTCCAGTTCAGGGCGGCCTGGCCAGCAGGCGGCAGCCAGGGGCACAGCAGCGCTACACATTCCAGCGACCACCAGCCCAAAGCGTAGCGAGACACAACTGAGCACCAGAGCAAATGCGCTCTGTGCGCCAGTACTATGACGGCCGCCGCGGTCGTGATGGAAACAAGGCTAGTGCAAGCCAAACCTCCTCTTGCCTCGATGACATTGCTTACAATTTTGTTCCGGTGGGGGCCTCGCCTCCAAGTCTTTTTTTTTTTTTGTCGCTCCCGAAAAAAAAGCAAAACCGAATTTGGAGCAAAACAGATGTCTGTGTTCACAAAGAAGAAAAAAGTAAGTATGTTTTTAACCGGCTGCGCGGGGGGGGGGAGGGTTTGTGTTTGGTGGGACCATATTAAATATGAATTTTATGCTTTTTTACACAACAAAACCTCTGACATAGTCAAAAACAAACTCAAAGAGTTAAATGTCAATGGAGAGAGGGCTTGTGGGTGTATGGAAGGGGGGGGGGGAGAGAGAGGTTCGTGGGTGTATGGAAGGGGGGAGGGTTCGTGGGTGTATGGAAGGGGGGGGAGGGTTTGTGCGTGTATGGAAGGGGGGGGGGGGGGTTGGAGAGATGACATTTCTTTGTGCGGGGGGGGGGGAAGAAAGGATCCCCAACTGCTTCAAAATAACGCAGAGGGGGGGGGGGGAGGGGGGAAAGGATTAAGGAGGGGGGGGGGCACGCACCGCCCCTCGCGCTTCCTTGCTCTAGTATTTTTTTTCAAATTTTATGTTTTTTTTATTTGTTTGATATTTACTGAAGATTTGTCGCGTGTAAGCAGTCGTTGGTAAGCACCAACGTTTGGGGCCCTGTAACCCGTTGACGCTTCTGAGAATGCATGACAACAGGCCTCGGAAGATTCTCCCTAGTACTGGATGACTGAACAGGACTGCTTCTTGGGGACACAGGAGGAGAGATCAGGAAATTTTCAGGCGAGTCTTCGTGAGGAGGCGTGTGCTGAACCCAATCATTGTGCGTTGCTGAGCGCTGCATTCGAGAGTTTTGTGCAGGGTTGGGCGGCGCCGGTGGAGAATACACAGTGCTTGAGAGTCCCTGGGATAACCAGGGGAGGGGCGCCAAGAAAGTAGTTCTGGCCGGCGTCAAAGCTGCAAGCGTGCCGGCATCCGGCGCGGCCGGTGCAGGGGGGCCCAGGACAGATGGAAAGCGCGAAGGCCCGCGAGAGCGATCCAAAGATAGAATGGAGAAAGGAAAGCCCAGAAAAATGCGTAGCAATGCGTACACGCACAGACAGGACAGCAGGGCTTCCCGGCTTTCTTCCGCTGACAGCGTTTGTAATTCTGTCTGTGCAAAATCATCCGCAGAGTGTCGGAAAAAGGTTGTCAAGCCCCACACGCGGCGATCTGCTGCCCTGGGAGCAGGCAAAGGCCGGGAAGGTAGGGCTGTCAGTAAATTGTTTTGACGCCAGCCGGCCTACTATCGAAGCGGTCATTTGCTGGCTGGAAGTGAAGCTTTGGATAGGTTGGATCACTAACCCGCCTTTGACAGATTTTTCAATAGTCAGGAATCTGTTCTCGGCGGCCGCCGCCTCTACCTCCAACCAGTTCGAACAACCCGTGGCCCATGGCGGCCACTGGCTAATGGGGCCCTTTTCTTGCAAGCACCGGAACATTCTGTTTGCGTAGCGCTCCCACTCCTGCATCGTCACAATCTTCTGGAACAACAGCCACACAGACACAAACGAAAAGGGCTCCTGTTGCACTATTGTGTACGCGTGCTGGCGCGTGATTGTAGGCAGGTACAGCAGACTTTCTTGGTAGAACTTGAGGCATTGCATGAAGGCAGCGAAGTTTTCGTTCATCGTCACGGGAAGTGCCTGCGACAGTCCTAGTAGGCTTTGGCTCAGGTTTCTGTACAAACAAATGACCGTCTCGAGACACTGACGGGCGTTGGCCTGGGCACTATCAGGCCAGGGCTCTATGGCGGCCGAATACAAGGCAACGTGGTCGCAGAACCAGCGCCACCATCACCGCTTTCGACAAGCCATCCGGTATCGGGGCTGGTGTAATTTCCAGCGTCACTTCAGGCAACTTGATTTCAATCAATGTCTTCAGCATTTTATAGTTTCTGCATGCGCATGGAGTATAGGAGCTGTTTACCCAGTTAACAAACTCTTTGTACTTCTTGTTGCTTTTAACAAACTCCACCGGTTTCAACTCCAACTGCTCACTGACAAAGGTGCACAAGCTTTGTAAGTCTGGTTCTGTTAGTTTGACCTTGATTTGAACCGAAAGCGGGAAATCAAATGACGCAGCTAGTTGGTAGGGGTACTGGTGGGCCCACAGCGTCGACCGACGCTGGGCAGACAAGCCTTTGGCATCGTTTAATAGCATTCTTGTTGTAGATACTGGGGATTGTTTACTTTTTCTACAACAACAACAACAAAGCGTTGGCACTATTTTTTTTTGCTGACCCGGCCCCCCCCCGCCCTAAGCTCCCCAACAACCGATTACAAGAAAAAGTGTCGGGGGCGGAACGTGGGGGGGGGGGGGGGCGGACAGAAAGAGAGAGGGGAGAGAGGTTTTTAGACGGCAAAGAACTGTTCCTTTCCGTCTCGGTGTGTGGGGGGGCCGCTCTCCGTGATCGCGCGTGCGTGTCGCCCCTCCTCTTTTTGCGATTGTAGATGAGCCAGGCCAGCAACAAGAAGCCCAGGCACGGCAGCAGGAGGACAGACAGACAAGGGCAGCCACGCGCTGGCGGGGGGGCCGTGCCGCTCGCGAACAGAGCGGCTCCTGCCGGCACCGATGGTACCAGCAGTTCCAGGCTGAACTTGATGGTCTCGAGCCGCAAACGCCGTCTGCCGTTGACCGCGTACATGTCCGCGCGGGGGTGCTGCGACGGCGTAGTCAGCCCGCAGAGCCAGCTACCTTTCCCGACTTCACGGCAATCCGCTTCGGCGCTCTGCCACTCGAGCCCCACTGGCGGAGCCCGCAGGCTAAACTCGAGCGAAATTCGTGGCGCTAATGATGAGGAGAGCCGCCGGCGTGCACCTCCGGGCAAGAATAGCAACCTGACGACCTTGGCGTCGGTAGCGTTGCAGGCCAGCTGTGTTGTCAAGTCAGTGCAGTTTTGTTGCGAGACGTTGCCAGCCGCTAGTAGCAACTGGTTCTGTAACTGGAGTTTGAATTCTAGCGGCAGGCGTGCGGTCTGATTCCGGGACAGCCCCAGCCATGAGAGCGTGCGTGTGCGCTGCAGCCACAGCTGGCCCCCCAAGTACTGCCGTCCGTCCTGGAGGCGCGTGAGTTGGCAGAGCGACGCGTACAAGAAGTCGAGCCCGAGCAGCGAGTCTGACAGGGAGCCATTTGAGGACAAGGCCGAGGGAAAGGGGCCCGCCGGTAAGATCCCGCCTGTGCGGCAGTTGTCTTCTAAGTACAGGAGTTGCAGTTCCTCGTACATCAGGTCCGTGGGCTCCCGTTGCAAGAGGTCGTTGGCGGCGACCACTACGCGCAGGACAGGCTCGGGCTCTCCGTCCGGGGACAGAGCCAGCCCGAGCCCGGACAGATCGCGCCTGATCACCGGGCCGGTTGGCATCGGGACCGAGGCAGTTAAGGAGACGGTAGGCGTCGCGGACCGGGTGGTCGAGGCCGAGGCAGTTACGGACACGGTAGGCGTCGCGGACCGGGTGGTCGAGCCCGAGGCAGTTGCGGAGACGGTAGGCGTCGCGGAAAGAGTGTTTGAGATAGAGGTAGTTGCGGAGACGGTAGGCGTCGCGGAAAGGCTGTTTGAGCCCGAGGTAGTTGCGGAGACGGTAGGGGTTGCGGAAAGAGTGTTTGAGATAGAGGTAGTTGCGGAGGAGCTGACTGTGGGGGAAAGGCTCGTCGAGCTCGAGACAGTTACGGAGGGGCTGACTGTCGCGGAAAGGCTCGTCGAGCTCGAGGCTGAGACTACGGAGACGGTAGGGGTCGCGGAAAGGCTCATCGAGCTCGAGGTACTTGCGGAGACGGTAGGGGTCGCGGAAAGGCTCATCGAGCTCGAGGCTGAGACTACGGAGACGGTAGGGGTTGCTTGTTCCTGTCCTTGTCCCTGTCCTTGTCCTTGTCCCTGTCCTTGTCCTTGTCCCTGTCCTTGTCCTTGTCCCTGTCCCTGTCCTTGTCCCTGTCCCTGTCCTTGTCCCTGTCCCTGTCCTTGTCCCTGTCCTTGTCCTTGTCCCTGTCCTTGTCCTTGTCCCTGTCCTTGTCCTTGTCCCCGTCCCTGTCCATGTCCCTGTCCCTGTCCCTGTCCCTGTCCTTGTCCTTGTCCCTGTCCTTGTCCTTGTCCCTGTCCCTGTCCTTGTCCCTGTCCTTGTCCCTGTCATTGTCCCTGTCCCTGTCCTTGTCCCGAGATAATCGCGGAGGAGCTGGGGGTCGCGGAACCGGTGGTTGAGCTCGAGGCTGAGACTACGGAGGAGCTGACTGTCGCGGAGAGGCTCGCCGAAGCCGAGGTAGTCGCGGAGAGGCTCGCCGAGGCCGAGGAGGTGGCGGAGACGGTAGGGGTCGCGGAGAGGCTCGCCGAGGCCGACGTAGTTGCGGAGACGGTAGGGGTCGCGGAACGGCTCGCCGAGGCGGTTACGGAGACGGTAGGCGACGCGGAGAGGCTCGCCGAGGCCGAGGTAGTGGCGGAGACGGTAGGCGTCGCGGAGAGGCTCGCCGAGGCGGTTACGGAGGAGCTGGCGGTCGCGGAACGGCTCGCCGAGGCCGAGGTAGTTGCGGAGACGGTAGGCGTCGCGGAACGGCTCGCCGAGGCCGAGGAGGTGGCGCAGACGGTAGGGGTCGCGGAGAGGCTCGCCGAGGCCGAGGTGGTGGCGGAGACGGTAGGGGTCGCGGAACGGCTCGCCGAGGCCGAGGTGGTGGCGGAGACGGTAGGGGTCGCGGAACGGCTCGCCGAGGCCGAGGTGGTGGCGGAGACGGTAGGGGTCGCGGAACGGCTCGCCGAGGCCGAGGTGGTGGCGGAGACGGTAGGGGTCGCGGAACGGCTCGCCGAGGCCGAGGTGGTGGCGGAGACGGTAGGGGTCGCGGAGAGGCTCGCCGAGGCCGACGTAGTTGCGGAGACGGTAGGGGTCGCGGAACGGCTCGCCGAGGCCGAGGTTGTGGCGGAGACGGTAGGGGTCGTGGAACGGCTCGCCGAGGCCGAGGTAGTGGCAGAGACGGTAGGCGTCGCGGAGAGGCTCGCCGAGGCCGAGTTAGTTGCGGAGACGGTAGGGGTCGCGGAGAGGCTTGCCGAGGCGGTTACGGAGACGGTAGGGGTCGCGGAACGGCTCGCCGAGGTAGGTGTTCAAAGACACGATCATCAAGCTCGTCACAAAGATCTAACGTCAGCTGTTCGAGGTTGGGTAATTGAAGACAATTTCCAACACCGGCAGAGGTGACAGCTGTCTGGGATAGATCTAGGACCCGCAGATTTTCTAGGTGCTGCAGCTGGTGTACTGCCTCGTCAGTGACTTGCGTGCAAGAGTAGAGGTTTAAATGTCGCAGTTCATTTGGCAGATGTTGGAAGCAGGCTTCGTTAAGACCGGTGCAGTCCCAAAGACTAACATACCGCAGGTTGCGCAGGCCCGACAAATAGCGGAAACCCGCGCCCGTGAGACTAGTACAACCGTCCAGAGATAAGTTTTCCAAGTACCCTAGAGAACATAGGTGTCGGAGCCCCTCGTCAGTCAGAAATCGATTGCGTCCTAGGTTAGATAGCGCAACTTGGCCAGGGCCGAGAGCGGGCTCAGCGACCGCCTGCTGAGCGTGCAGTTGCGGAGCTGCAGATTTTGGAGCTCGGTGAGGCTCTCCAGAAACCCAACATGAGTCAGTTGGTCGAGAAAGCTAAGATCTAGGTAAAGCAGGCCTGCCAGGCCGGACAATCTTGCCAAGCCTTCTCCCGTAATGCCGTAACAATGGGCGAGTTTGAGCCGCGTTAACCTTCGCAGACCGGCCACCACGGCCGGCGCGTTGTTCGTGAGACGTACACAGAACGCCAGATCCAAGATCTGCAATTCAGTGAGGACGCCAGCCAGCTGAGGTCCGCGAGCGTGCCGCAGCCACGCAGGCTGAGCTGCCGCAGGCAGCCGCCGGCGGACGCGACTATCCACGGGCTGCTTAGGAACGGGTTGAGTCCGGCAAGCAACAAGGTGCGCGGTTGAACCTCGCTCACGCAAACTGCTAGCGCTTCGGAGCTGACGTGCTGGCAGTGATCGAGGCTCAGCCAACGGTCGCACCAAGCCCCTGCAGGTTGCCCCGCGCTAGCTAGACCGTCCTCCTTGGGTTCTAGCACCGGCTCCCTGGACCCCAGCCTCTGCAAACCAGTGACCTTCGCGGCTTGTGCTAGGTCGAGATTCACAATATTACAGGGGAGCAACAGGCTGTGCACGCAAGTGTTGGCGGCCTGGATCTGTGCCAGGATCAAGTGCCTGTCCGCCGGCCGCTTTTTGTCGATGGTGACGCTAGTGATTTCGCGCCATTCAGCCCACCGTGCGGGCGGGATCGGGGGGGATGTTGCGCCGACCTTCAGGGTCGACCAGCTTCCGGGGCGCGGCATGTCCCACGTTTTCTTGCACAACCCTATCCAAACCGCATACAGCCAGGCAGGGCCGTCGGACACCAGAGGAAAGACCATTTCCCACACGTCGGCGGGCAGTTCCAAAAAATTGCACACGTCGGTGGGCCCCTCCACTTTTCGGCGCTTGCGCACGGACATTCTTGGGTGGCGGAACTCGGTTCCCTTTTTTTTCTTTTAGAGTAAACAAAAAAAAAGATTAATTTTTCTCCAAGCCCCTGAGGAGGGGAAAGACAGGCGAAAGAGAGAGCAATAAAAAGAAGGAAAGGGAAACGGCAGGCCCCGCGCGCCACAGACACAAGTGGCACGTGAGAAAAGGAAGGGGGGGGGGGGGCGAAATGAGGTCTCGTGGCTGGGACAAAGCAAAAATTCTAGCCTAGCAGACCTTTTTTTTGGGGGGGGGGGGGGTGGCCCGCCCCCCCCCCCCAAGGTAGAAGGTTCAGTTCCGTAAAAAAAAAAGGTCGAGGAGCTCCAGCACCTATTAGGGGTCGAACCAGACGCACACGAATAAAGACGCGGTCCATATGCGCTTGGTTTGATATTGGCAACCCTTTAGCACACATCAGTAGCGCCGCTGCTAGTATCGGAGAACAAGGTGACAGCAAAAGAAAAAGCTCGATGAAGTGCAATGACCGTGCTGCTCAACTTTTATTTGACTAGCTTTGTAAATTGCTGTGACGGCGCTGGCTGAGATGAAAAGTGCACGAGAGAGAGAGAGAGAGAGAGAGAGAGAGAGAGAGAGGAAAAGGAAAGTTTCTTATAGGAAATTATTGTTTGTACAAAAAACATTTGCTCCCTCTACCTGCCCCCTTCTCAATTCTTTTTTTGCTGCCAAATAACCCTTTTTTGTTCTTCTTTCCCCCCCCCCCCCCCCCTTACGTACGCAGCTCCCCCCCCCCAGCCCCCGGCGGCAGAAAATATAACTTGGCGCCCCCCCCTGCCTCAAGCCCGTTACCCCACAGAAAATACTGTTTCCCCCCCCCTCCATCCGGTGGCACCCGTGGTGCCACCTAAACCGTAAAAAACAGGTCGACCCCCCCACCCGTGGTTTTTGGGTGGGGGCTGTTTTTTCTGCCTTGGAACTGTGGAAGTGGAACTATTATCGATAGACATGATCTATTCTCGTTTCCTTTTTATACATATAATTACTGGTTTGCTCCGGGCTTCGCCCGGAGTTAACCGCTGTTAAAGTTCCGAGGAGACATTTCGCTTTTACGGTAGTCCGGTCGGCGCGGCGTAGCCGTGCCGGCGGAGCCGGCGCGTGTTTGATCCGGCGTCTGGTTAGGCCTAGGTTGGAAATTTGGGAAAATCGAAAGATCTTCCCAACTTTCAAACTCCCGCCCACCCTTCCCTTGTTTTGTTTTTGTTTGTCCTTTGCTTCTGTCTGCTCTGGGCTTTTGGTGGTGTTCGGTGATCGCTGGTGGCCTCCGCTGGTTCTGCTCGCTCCGACTTCGTCGCGTCTCCCTTGGACTGTTTTGGTGCTACCTTCGGTTGTTGCCGTGAACAACTAGTCACTAGGTTAGCCTGCTCATTGTGCTTGGTGCCTTCCCTTGTTTAGTGTAGGTTTGTTCCGGTCCTTGGGATTGTTCAGTCGCTCTAACATTAGTTTGCCGTCCGCTCTCCCCTCCTCCACCCGGTTTCTCTGTCCGGCTTTAATAGATAGTGTTATTCCATTTCTTTGTTTTTTCCTTCCACTATCCCCTCCTCCACCCGGTCTTCTTAGTTGACTAGTAGAGCGTGCCGGTATTTGTAATGTTCGGTTTCAGTACTCAAGTTTTTAGGTGCGGCTGTCTGTGTTCCGAGTGGACATCAGAGCCGTCAACTTTTAGTCTTTTGTAAACTTGAGTCCTGAACTATTTTAGCCTAGCCCCTTTCCCTCAACACTACTCCGACGAGTTCGGAAGGTTAGGCCAATAAAGCTTTTCTGTTCTCTTACTAAGTAAATTCGAAACTACGATACGGAAACTTTAACTTCTATACTATAAAAGAAGGTATAGTAGTTATATAGGATAGAAGTTATATGTATAAAAAGGAAAAGGGAATAGATCATGCCTATCGATATTAATAGTTCCACTTCCACAGTTCCAAAGGCAGAAAAACAGCCCCCACCCCAAAAACCAGGGGGGGGGGGTTTTGCACCTGTTTTTTACGGTCTAGGTGGCACTGTCCCCGGGAAGTTGGGGGGCGGTTTTGCACGTGACTTTTACGGGCCCGGGTGGCACCGGGCCCCGGAGGTTGGCCACCGGGCGCAAAAGTGCCCCCCCCCCTGTGCAAATTTGTGCTAATAGTATGGCAGAAGATGAATTTTCTTTACTTTAAAAACTGTGATCACGTGCATTACATCGGCTTAGCTTCTGCTCGCAAGCACACTGGTTGGTGTGCCTAAAATTTTGATTTTGCAATAAGCTAGCTGCTCTGCTTGCGTTACATCGGCTTGTAAGGTCTCTGTCGCAGGATTCCAAAGCAGATGCGTAGCTAAATCTCTCTTGATATAGTTTAGGCTCTGGCCGGTGAAGTTCCCGCGCCTGTTTTCTGAACACCAGATGTTGTAGGCCTGTCGCCACCTGTCTGATTTCCAAGTCTTGGGGCAGCCAGGGTCGGTGTCAAAGCCCGTCCACTTTTCAATCTGTTCGTGCATAAACTGCACGTGTAAGGGGCTGCTTGAAAATGCACTTAACCAATAAAGCTCCGTGTTGTATAAACCGTCGCGTCTTAGATCTAACGTTTCAACCCTTGTATCCACGTAGCGGAAGAAGTGATAGGCCAGCACCTCATCGGGAAGGGCATGCAACGCAGCAAAGCACTGTTTCGTTTCATGGGACCGCGTTCGTCCTGGACACTGGCACGAATATATAGCGCCGATCGCCATTCTCGACCCGCACAGTTTCGGGGTGGTTGCTTAGAAACATGAGCCCGCTGCGGTCCGATGTGCTGAACAGCGGCAGGAACTTTGGGTTTATGTTCTGCCTTTTGGAAGTTATTTTGTCCTTGATAGTGTTGCAGCCCGCCTTGTTTGTACTGTACTCCTTCTTCCGAGACCACCAAGATTTTCCCTGCCAGGTGGGAATTATGTTTGCCGAAGATCTTGTCTGGCTTGGAAGTGACAAAGAGCCAGTTTTCGCCTACCACGCGGCTCAGCACCTCAATCAGAGTGCTTTTGCCCGCGCCCTGATCGGAGATGAAGACCAGAGCTTGCTCGGGCGTAGCAGGTTTTGGAACCATTTTTCTAGGTAGAGGTACATCTCCTCGCTGCCGCCGGCCAAGATATTGCGCATGTACTCACGCAAGGGTGCGGCCTTGGCTGCTATGGCGGTGTCGTCTAGCCCAGCGTTGGTCATGTACGCATCTATCTGCGGGGGTGTCACGCGGAAGCCTGTGAAGAAGTTGATCCACCGCGAGCTCTGGACACTGCCAATAAAATTGTCGGCAGCCTCATCCGTCGCGTTGAAAAAATAGTCTATTCCGCCCGCTGTGCGGTGGAGTCGGTTATCAAGCCACGCCCGCATCACTGTGCTGGCAATGCGCTTGGGGCTTTCTTGTAGCGCGACTTGCCCGGAAAGGACATAGCGTCGGGCGGCAGCTCGACTCTGCAGGTGCGGCCGCGGACCTCGAACGCTTGTATGTCTTCAGCTACCCAGATTTTCTCTCCGCCGTCCAGCACATGAAGCACGGCGTAAATGCGCCGGCCCAGAGCACTTATCTCGCAAGTGTAGGCGTTGAGAAAGGAAGTAAGCCTCTTCATGAGAGCGTGACGCGCTGTTTGGTACCTTTTTCTAAAAAGGCTCTCGATAGTCATCCTCGACTCCTCGGCAGTGACTGGCTCAAACCTGCGGCAATCTTGCGCACCCTTCTGCCAGTGAACAAAGAAGCATTCTATTGCGTCGTTCAGGGCCTCTCTCCTTTGTTCAATTGCATCCTCTAGTTTAATGGATGGTAGATGCTCCCCAACGTAGTTTTTGTCCCGTCTGCGCGTGTCATCCAACTGTTTCAGCCAGTGCTCAAGCCTTTCCGCGTAATCCTCGTCTGATTCTCTTGCTTCTTCATCGTCCTCGTCCTCTTCCTCTTTGTTGCCATCTTGATCGACCGGGGGCTGACCGGTTTTGATTTCGAAGGCCACGGCCCCCCGCTCGCTGCACCGGGATGAAAAACAAAACCGTGGGATGATTTTGTTGAGGCTCTTGTTGATAGCCAAGACCTCAGGGGTAAGGCCAGCTGTATCGCAGGATCGCCATAAGACATCGTACGGCGTGCAGCCCGAGCTCCCGGCACCAGCCCTCCGTCCGTGGGCAGCGCCTGATAATGTCCAACCAACCGGCTGGCAGCGGACACGCCTTGCTTTCTAGCCAGGCTGCAAAGAAGCTTTGCCACTCTTCCTTGCTCTCTGGCCGGGCGGCAAAGAGCTCTTGCCATTGTTGATCATAAATTGCTTCGCTGCGGAAGAGGCGGGCTCTGTCGGGAAGCACTGTGTTGAGCGCTTCATCGAGATCAAGGAGCTCTTGCAGTTTTCCCCGTTCACGCTCGGCGCATTATCCACACTGTTGGCAGGCTCCACCAAAAACCTCAAGGCCTCCACAATGTTTTGCACTACTTCGAGAGGCACATTCGCAAGATTAAACGACAAATAAAAATTATTTGAGCCCCAGGGCGCATTGAAGAACAAAGCGTGGATTGAAAAGTTTCGCCCAGCCTTTTTTTTTCTCTCCGCTTCGCTCGGCCTTGGTGTTTGTTTGCCCCCTGCGGGTGTTAGAAACAAGATACGCGGAGTTCTGTGCTCTCGTATTGGCCCTGTCAGACTGTAATAAGTATCAACATTTCGATCTGCATTAGTTGTCGTGCCACAAGCTCCGGGATCTCTCGTCACAAAAACCTTGCGCTCTGACCTCTCCTGTTTTAGCACCAGCGGAACAACGTTTGTGGTCCACCAGCTTTCCGGGACCGGTTGTTGCTTGTTTTTTCTCCATTCGCGCAGACTAGCTCGTAATTCATCTATTGGGCACCACTGCCACAGGTTTTGCGAAGCAGGACGATCCTAAGGGAGGGTCTGCCAACAGGTGGTCACGCTGATGGACCTCCCCTCGGATGATAACGACGAGGAAGCCCAAAAGCAATACTTTAAGGAATGTCCTTTCAGTCTGTATATTCCTCGACAACAAGGGATATAACATATCGCGCCTTATATTGGCCCAGGTTACATCGACTGTCAAGTCGTTCATACCTTTGCAGGTGTCACTATAAAAACCATGAACGCCTGCCATCAGGAGCGTGGCACGGCCTTTCCCAGCCCGAGAATGTCCTCCTGTCGGAATGCATCGTTTTTGTTCCTTGCTTGCAAGGACCAGCCCCTATACAAACCAACCCCCAGGATGATTGGATGTGCATCGACAAACGCACCGAAGTGGATGCTTTTCACGATCGCTTTCACAAAAACCCTGCGGTAACCAACCGCTGCAACATCCCGTTCGTCGAAACGAACCGTACCCCGAAACATATCAGTAATTTGCTGAACGGTCTCCCTCTCAAGTTGGTATTGCCGGCCATGGTTATGAATCGGACCCCACTGACGATGTTTCACCATGCGCCGGTTTGGGGACGATCCAGAGCTCATTGAGCCTCAATTCTGGCTTTTGGGTTGGACCAGGAAGACCCGATATTCGACACCCTGCTTTTCAGGCATTACATATCATACTCGCACGAACGACCACATGGTTTAATGGGACAGAGTGTGTCTCAGCAGATTATGAACCACGTAGTCCCATTTCCATGGTCCCACACTGTATCGATGGAACCGGTACGATCAAGGGGGAGCATAGGACGGCATGATGAAGACTATCTCGCTGCCCTATTTTCGTACGATACCATTTTGCCTTTGAGCACTTATGGCAGTGGTTTGCATGTCTCTACTATCTTTTTCGATTGCCATCGAATTCTGCCATAAGATACTGCACACACCCACATGATATCAAGCGATCTATCGGATTTTCACGCTCGACTTTCTCCTTTTTCGCGGATCTGCCGGCGAACTATTTCGCAAACATGGACATGACAATTTGTTTTACGGACAAATATCATCCCATCCTCCCGACAGACCAGTGGGATGTAAGTCCCAATGGAGGCATACTCGCGCGCCTCTTCACTGATAGCCCGGACAGAAAAATACTGGAGCAAAAGCTGAACCTGTTAAATCAACCTTCCTTATTTATGGAAGCGCGATGGACCAGGGGTATAGACACTTTAGCCCCGGTACAGGACTATCTTCTTCAGAACCTGCCTTCTTCGGCACACGACCAGAGGTGGTACTGTACAACCACAGCAAATGTCCCCTTTTTCATACACGCAGACAGAGGTGCGGGCACTGCAGCATATGCTCAACGTGCCGGCTTACGAGGAAACCCAGGTCGTAGTGCACCCAAGCACGTATTCACCTTGTCTTGCAGACATCTTGAATCCGTATTCGAGGGCACTGCGTGCCAAGGGCTACCCCTACGGTGTCCCATCCATACAGGATGAAATGGACATCAAGGAAATGATACCAAACATCGTGCGTCTCGATCTTGCCTCGACCTATCTTGGCACTCGGGTAGACCTCCTGGATCCACGTGATATAGCGGCCTATCTAACCCTTCCGCTAGTCCTCGTTGATCCTGGTTGGGAGTCAGTCTCTTCCTGGAACACACATTACCGTCTTGAGTTTGCGATGCTCCAAAACGTCATCCTTCAGCAGGACGCGGACATGTTTTCCACGAACGGGCAACTTCCCCCCGCTCCGGTGACTGGAAGGCCGGAGACGACCTATCCAGTCCTCAGGCTCTCCAAGAATTTGGACCACCGATGGAAACTCAGAGCTCGGCAGGATCCCACCCCTTCGCCCTTTTCACCTGCTGCCCCCACATCATTATCGCAAGCACCATCAACATACTTGCCATCATCGCCACTAACGACATATTTTTCATCATCGTCATCATCGTCATCATCGTCATCATCGTCATCATCGTCATCATCGTCAGATCGTCTTCATCTTCCTCACAGGGTCCTCCCACACTTCCTTCCGCGGTGTCAGCCGTGGAAGGAGCGCATGCTATACGATTTACAATCACAGGTCCTAGATCTCTTCAGCCGACGTCACGCCTCTGGGGATTTCAGATCCCTTCCTCACGCGCCTCTCGGAGTCAGCTGGAGGAAGGGTCTCCGTCTGACCGCATCTCCTTCTCTCCGCGCATAATGATTTCATCCCGCTCGAATCCACGCGGCCTCTCATCTGCTGATTCGATATCACAGCGGCGATTGGAATACACTAGAGCGCGTGATGAGGATGAGGAAGAGAAAGAGGAATACGAACGTCAAGGACGTAGCGGCAAGGATGAAAGAGAAGACTCTCCGCCCGCCGACGAAGACGCGGATACCGGCAGAGGTCGTTCCAGCAAGCGGATAGGCCGGAAATACAAGAAGCCCAAGACCACCTGCCAGCCCGACCGACGACGACGTAGTCACGACGACGACTACAAAGACGGTTCCTCATCCTCCTCTTCCTCATCTTCTTCTTCTTCATCTTCCTCCTCCAGCTCTGCTCCAGCCCCGAGCGCAACATCGGGTAGTCGGACGACAGATAAGCAGGAGAAGACGGAGGATAAGAATAAGAACAAGGAACGGAGTAAACGAGGCAGCCGCGGCCAAGCCCATAAGGTACGCACATGGCACTATCATGAAGTAGCCTACGACCGCCAAGGTAGACGGTACCTTCGGACTGTGTCACAAGGTGAACGAAAGCCCATACGCCCTCAACACCAAGCACAACAGCAGCGTATGCGACTGGTCATGATCCATGGCTGGGAAAACCCGGTCCAGAGATGGACTACGGGTATTCCGGCTCGGAGAAATGCACCCCGAAGCACACTGCCAAGGCGTGGTCCGAGACGCGTGCGGAGCGAGCCTAGCCTGCCCCGACCGGCTTACCGCCGACTCCAGAACTTAGTTCCCGAGACGCGCAGCAATATATATGCACCACGCGCAACCCGTCTCAGGCAACAACGCACGACAGTGCTACCAACCCACTCGATGCTTATGCTCCGAACAATGGCTGGCCCACAATGTCGATCGCCCCCTTCTCCGGGATAGCTGCGTTTCCGACCACACTTCCCTCAGCATGAGCCGGAGATGTGCAGGACGCAGTGACAACCCACGGAGCCCTATCCGGACCCCATCATGCCCCATATTGTGGGCCAGCTATTGTTACCGCATGATCGGGAACAACCCCCGATCAGCGGTCTAGACTGGCTCTCTATGAACATGACTTCTGACCAGATATTTTACTTGTCACACCAGATGACATCACAGGCCTATTCCCAGACCCCGTTTTGATGCTTTCAGAGCGATTATGCCGACAGTACATAGATGAACAGAAGGAAAAGAAGGCCGAACAGAAGGAAAAGAAGGCCGAAAAACGGCCCGGCTACTATTAGCTCCAACCTCACTCCCCTCAGAAGAAAAGAGCGAAAAACTTTCTAGAGCATTACAGCGACCGATTCCATGAAAAGGCTGGCTGTTTTACGCACACCTTTATCTCTTTGAAGCTACGTCCAGGCGCACAGCCTATTTGGGTTCCCTGCCCTAGATGAACGCCTGCTGTCAGAGAGTTCCTGACCCAGTGGGCAGACGATATGCTTGCTACTGACCGCTATAGTTTTGCCTCTCCTAATTCTGAGTGGGCTACTAGACCGTGCCCTGTAGGCAAGTTTAACTCCCTCTTGCAGGATCATTTCAAAGGCATCCGCATGGTATTCGACTACCGCGCGGTTAACGACCGGCTCATCCTTCCGGTCCCCGGCCTTCCTAACCCCGATCATCACCGTGAGCTCTTCGTGGGATACAACTATCTCTCCGCGTTGGACATATTTGATGGTTTTTCGCACCTGAAGATCGACCCTACAGACGGTAGCCGCGAAATCCTCGTCGTATGGACTCCTCGTGGACTTCTAGTCCCCAACTATATGACGCAGGGTATCCACCGCGCCCCTTGTGACTTCCAACGCGCAGTCGACAAGTCCTTTGGCAATCTCCCTTTTTGGGGTCAGACGGCTGCAGCATACATCGACGACGTACATTTGGCTCCCGACGACTTCGACATCCATATGAACCAACTGGAGAAGCTCAAGGAGGCTGCGGAGGCAGCCGGCTGTTACTTCGCCGCGGACAAGCTACGCATTGGCTACAACTCACTTCCCGTGCTCGGCAAAGTCTGCAGCACGTGAAAGACGAAGACTGAATATATTCGCTGATGACGGAGACTGGCGCTCCCTGAGTTCCTCGTAGGTCGTGCTTCGAGGCACGACGCGAACTGCGTTTTTTTCAGCGATTTAGCCATGCTCGCTAACCCAGTAAGTCAGCCGGATAGTAATGTTGGTCTCAGCCATTTCTTATTCTACTTTGCAACTAACAACAAGACAAAAAATCTTGCCAATGTGCTTTTTTTATTAAACTGCACAGAAAACAAGAAAGCAATATATACACAAACAATTAAAATAAAGCAAACAATAATGTCATATAACGCATGGTGCGGGATGCATAATACAACAAAGCAAAGCTATTCAATCTGCATTTCTACCGCGACATGCCCGAATATTGGCGAAAATTGCGGGAGTGCAAGAGATTTAGTCAGGTAATCTGCTAAATTTTTCTTTGACGCAATTTTGTACAACTGCACGGACTTTGCACGGCAGCTGTCGACCAAGTAATGAAAACGCACTGCAATGTGTTTAGTACGGTTTCACCCAAGCCGCGAGCAGACAATGAGATAGCTCCTGAGTTATTCTCTAAGATCGGGATGGTGCCCGGCGAATAACCCATGTCCTCTAACACCCTTCTAATGGCTTCAGCCTCCCTAACCGCTTCGTTAGCAGCTATGATCTCGGCTTCCACGGTCGATTTAGCTACTACTGATTGCAACTTTGAGAAAACTGAAATCGGAGTCAAATGAAAGAAAAAGATGAAGCCACTACGGGACCGTTATCTTCTTGCCTAGAAGCGAAATCTGAATCACAGTAGCCAAAAACGGGAGTCTTCTGGCGGACTTCTTTAGGGATCTCGGCCTCACCGAGCTTCACCGAGTGCTGAGACAAGTGACTGAGGTCAATATCCGTAAATAAATCCATAACTGGCGATCCGCTGACTGGCTTCTGCTTACGCTCCCCCTGCTTCGCGTAATCCCACATAGAAGTGATAGACTCATCCGCTCGACAGAAGAAAATCCCACGTGGTGTCACCAAAAACCGACAGATTTTATCGATTCGCGAATACGCGCGGGGAGGGTTCGGTACCATGTCCAAAGCTGCCATGTTCAGAGCGCAAACGATCAAGGGTTGTGCGTTGACAGCGACAAAGAGCAAAACACCAATAAGAGTACGAAGATCGTATGCCAAAATGGCGTGTTCGGGCTTGAGGGGACGGACCGTATCCGAGGTGTTGGGGGACTTAGCGGGAATAGCGCTATCGTATCCTAGCTTTAGTAAAACGGCTTTAATATAAGCCTTTTGGTGGACTAGGTCCCATTCTCGAAATGGCGGAGAGAAATGTCCTTGAAAGACGTGGCTAAGCCAAGGTCTTTGCATCTCAAACCCTTTTTCTGGAAGAACCTAACTAAGGCTGTGTGCTCTTTCTCATTAGCAACATGCAAACCATCATCGACATGGAATGTAAGCAGCGTGGTGTGCTGTGGGTTGTTGTCCTTTACTATCGCATAAGACGCCTTATCTATGGCTAGGGGCTTATATCCAAACTGAACGACTATATCGTTCAATACATCGTACCACATTCTACCAGACTCGGGGTGACCGTAGTAAGCTTTGAGGATAAGCCATAACCATCCTATTCGTTCAAATCCGGGCGGTGGGCGCGCATAGATGGTGTAAGGCATGATTGCGTGCAAATATGGGGTGACAAAGTCAACAAGCCTTAAATCCCTATTGTGAACGGCAGCGTGCGCGACAAACATGAGAAATGTGCGGTGGTGAGCAGTAGGAGAATATGTGCGCTTAGCATTATAATGAACACCAGGCTCCATAAACTCTCCTATTATGACAGTTCTAGCTTTACAATAAGTGCTACCTTTGGTCAGGTTTTACCATATCGACCCATGTCAGTGGTATTATTTTATTGCCACTTCTCCTTGCTTCAGTCTCTCTCACCCATTCAAAGGATTTCAGCTCTTCTTGTTGTTTTATCTCTTTCTCTCTCGCTGCCTTCTTGTCTTGCGGTTTGATGTCTGGCGGCAGCTCAATAGAAGCATAAAAGCAAGCATTAGGAGCAAAATCTGGCACTACCTCTAGCAATTTAGCGGCAGTTAGTATGGGCAGTTTGTGTCCTACAGTGATTGCAGCTACGCTATTTGGAGGAACAGTTGGCTGCTTCTGGGGTCTGGTCCTCTTTTGACCAGCAGGTATGAGATTGTCTCCCGAAATCTCTCCTTGTGCCCATGAACGGAAAGTATTGGGGTTAGGTGTATGGGGAGATAATACTGGCTGAGGTAGCACTTCTGGAACACTTACTTCGACTTCGGGGGTAACTTCAATAAGACTGTCCGTGCCGACTGAACTAATTCTATATTTTTCTATCTCACTATCTAGCATTCTCTCTGCTTTACCCTCTCCGAAGTCTTTTTAATGTGTTGGTTCCATTTTTCCAGAGATTGCCTTTAAAGCTCCCCCTGGACGGATGGCTCGTCCTTTCCTAACATGAGTGCTCCACTTATCTCCGTACTGGGCCCTAGCCCATTTCTCTCCAAATTCTGGGGCAGGAACTGCTACTTCAACTCCCTTCAAGGCGTCCAGTCGGTTCGGCAGTCTTACCTTACTAGCTTTCTGCAAGGCTACCAAACTGACTGGCAATTCACTGACGCTTTTCTTTTCTGGTTGTGGGGTTCCACCTGGATCATGGGCTTGTGGGGTGGCTGGTGGGGACAACGGCTCTTCCGTCTCACTGTCACTTTCAACAACCACAACGTCTTTTTCCACAACTACGGTAGACCTAAAAGCACCCGAAATAGGCAAACCCTGTTTATTAGGATGAATTCCTATTTCAGCTCCCTCTATTTCTATTTTGTCGGTGATTCCTTCCTCGGGACCGTTCTCCTCATCTCCCCCTGGAGTACTAGACTTTGGGATTGCTATTTCTTTGTCCCAGGCAACCCTCTCTAGTTTCTCTTTTTCCCGGGGATTGAGTTTGAGGACTTTCGCAGCAGCACGTTTTCCCATGCGGTTGACATCAAAACGGACATTTCGCAAGTCTCAGTAAATTCTTCGACCTACAGGATCGTAGACCCTATAGTGACCAGTAGTTGGCTCATACCCTAGGAATATGACTGGCACACCTTTTGCTTCTCCCTTTTTACTCTCCACCTTCATAATCGCAGCACAACCTATGGGTTTTAGGTGAGACATGAGCGGTTTCTTTTTGAAGATGGCCTCAAAAGGGGAAATTCCTTTGAACCTTCCGTGCGCGTTAGGGATCCTATTCTCAATGTATGTAGAATTTCTTTCCATATCTGTCCAAAAGCTTATGGGCAAACCCGCGTCAAGTCTGGCAGCTGTTGCTGGGCCTTCCATACTAGTAAGATGCGATCTTTCTGTCACTGCATTACTCTTACTGTGTCCCTTAGGGGAAGGGTAGAATTCTACCCCTTTACGTTTGATCCACGCTTGGAAAACCCCGTAACCCCTATACTCCTGGTCAGATTTGACCATTCTGACAGCATTTCCTGTTTGACGCTCAAAGAACGCTACTGCCTCGAGAAAGTACTCATAAAACTCGTTCTTTTGCTTTAGGTAGTAATCCTTTACGTATCCACTAGCTACGTATTTGATAGTATACTTATACTTTCTACCATCATGGGACAATACTAGATAAAACTGAGTATCCATTACGAGACATTCTCCCGGGGGCCCAATCCCTGTCGTGTCTATTCTTAGAGCTATGATCTAACTCTCTCGTCCTAGCTTGATTGCAGCATTCGCATTTCCTTACTGCCTCTCTCCAGTTCTTCCCTACTATCGTCAATCCCTGTGACTTTGCTAATCTATCCATAGCTTCCCCGCCTCTGTGTAGAGCCATGCGGTGAAGGATGACGAAATGGATATTTTTGCTTGCATCAGGGCGAACAACAGGCAATAGGTATGCGCAATTGTAAGTATTATCATCAGCTGCAGCTTTTTCTCCAAGTTCAGTCTCGCATTCATACACATAAGGCACATAGTTGCATCCATTATCACATCCCCAGCCACACACACACGCAGACATATTTCCGCAGAATAGATAGTCTGTGCTTGCATTTGGTGCGAGACATTGCTGTGTGGGTGTCGATGTGGCGTTGTGATTTACGTGTTTCTTCCTGCGAGTCTTTGGCTTTGCAAGTTTCTTCCTATTGCTGACTTGCTTTCCTGTGTGTGGGTCGAAAATGAGATTCGGGTCTAACTGCTGACTGCCAGGCTTATCCCAGACATATATATTGTTTTGTACTCTGCGTCCTTGAGCTAATATTGCTCCCTTATCTACTGGAATGTGCTTATCAAGCAAAATGATCTGTCCGTTCTGATGCAGTACTGCATTTCCTGCATTATCCCATGTGGCAGCACAAACATCATTGATATCATCCAACAAAGAACTGTTCACAAATTTAGTGAAAGGACAATCTAAGCTCAGGACAGCTAACAGTATCATAACAGCATCACTGAAAGGTCAAATGTCAGTACAGTTAGCAGGTGTAGGAGAGGAGATTGATGTGGAGAAATGCCGTTTATAATCCAGACTTGCCTTACACCCTTATATCCACTCTACAAGCACTATCGTCAACTATACTATCTCTAGACAGATTGACCAGCATGGGCATTGTGCATGATACCACCACCTTCATTTCTTTCCTCATCCTCTTCTTCTGCTCCCGGTTCTTCAATCGGGCTTGGTCTGGGGACAGGACCTAAGATCTCTTGAATGTAAGGGTGCGAATCAGTATAAGCGATATAAGGAAAACCTATGGCAAACTGGGTAGCGTCTACATCCTCGCTTCTTATACACATGTTAACTACGTACTGTTCTATGACTGTACGTAATCCTGAGTAAAAGACTTTTATCGTTTCATTCCGGCTGTATGCTCCCCCCGATCTGAAATCGACTGCAAAACTCCCCCGGTGAATGGCGTCAAACAACACTGAGTGAAGTAACTCTATATCCTACCCGGTTGGTTGTTAGGCGGTGATATTGTCCTGGGGTTAGCCGTAGGGACACTACCGCTGTCATGTGTACTAGCACTGGCTGGCACTGTACTACTCTTTGCACTACTTATGGGGCGTGCAGTAGATTTAGGCTGATCTGTACTACCTTTACTGCTAGCTTGACCATCCGCTAGAGGCCCTGTTGTGCTACTAGAGCTACTACTTGCTGCCTGTGTTGGAAGTAATGATGGCAATGCTTTAACATCAAGGTAGGACCTATAGCTACTCTTTCCCCTACGTCTGATAACAGTTTCTCCCCCGCTGTCATCTGAATCTACTCTATCTTTACTACCTGGGGTATCTGAGGTTTCTGTAGCTATTCTTCTTTCGTATCCTATCTCCGTGAGTTCCGATTTAGTGAGGTAATTCGAAGGGGACATCCACTTATTCGGGAATTTACCATACTGACTGCTGTCTGGGTTTGTCCAATCTCCCGGAGTATGTTCAAAGGATTCCTCTTCCTCATCTTCTCTTTCTGATCGGTCAGTTCTTGCTGTCTCATTTACTCCATCATTTACGCTCTCACTCTGACTAGCTTCTGTTGGTGCTGGGCTAACTGGCTGAGCACTATCCATTTTGACTACATGAGGTGGCCTAGGCCTATCACTGTTCACGCATAAGGCCATAGTTCCTACCTTGAGCTCGTCAGCTGGGATTTGATCAGAGATCTCTGCTAGATGAGGAGGGGGCACGGGACATCCATCTTTATCCCTAGGGATCCCACTATACACTCTATCATACATTATTGGATCTCTTATCTCCGCTAATGCTGCTACCATGAGAGCTTTTGCTTCGTCGGTCATCAAAGGGCTCTTGTCTGAGTCAGGTCTGAGTTTGGGTTTGTGAAACACACAGTTCTTAAACCTCAGCAACCTCCAGGCTGCGCTTGCTCCCGGGCCTCCCCGTCTAGCTAAGCCTCGAGTCCATTTGCATCTCTTTCCTGTATCCCTAACTATGCCTTCACATCGCTTGTTGTCTGGGATCAAGAACTCCTCTGGGGATTCTATCTTTCTAAATCTCCATACTTTAGCATACTTTAGATTAACTGGTTGAATGGGGACTGTGTCAGGGGGGACAACCCCAAATAACTCTGTTAATACTAAAGAAAGGTCTCTCCCTAAATGCCTACTCTGAGCTTCAAGCAAAGCGTATTTCAGCAGAAAGTCACTTGAGAAGTACGGGACATGAAAGATGCTAGGAACTATCCCTCTGAATTCTTGTGGGGGTCTAGTTAAGGGTTTAACTGTCTGTTGAGTGAGGGGAATGGGGATAGGAATAGGGTTTGTCTGAGGTCTCTTCTTGCTCTCCCCCTTCTTTATCTCCACATTCATATGCACCCACTGAATGAGTTGTAGTGAATCGTCAGGTTCATCATTTTCGTCATCTTTCTGACTCTCATGATCTGACTGTTCTGACTCTACGTCCTCATTGTCCTGTTGATCTACTGACTCTCTTTCATCCTGTGATGACTCACTCTCTTCTTCTTCCTGCTCCTCACCTACACAAATGAACTTCCCTTTCCTAGGTCCTTTCTTTCTGTTCATTGTGCTACCCTTTCTTGGTTTATGTTTAGAGTTAGGTTTTTCAGAAGAGCTGTCTTTGTGAGTGGGCTTTTTGGGTCTGTCAGTGTATTTTGGCTTGCCTGTCTTTCCCTGTCTAGCAGTTATGCTTTTAGTAAAAGAACATTCATGTCTGACACCTCTTTTGCCTTCTCTACAATCTGTTCTGGCACATCGAGAAGTACATTCATAACACATGTGTCCAGCTTGCTTGCAGCAGTAGCATTTTAATTTATAATCTTTCGTCGTCGAAACTGTGTTAAATACTACCTGCTTGCCTCTCTGGGGTGTTATCACTTCTCTGTACAATTTTTCGTTGTTGTGTTCCTGTGCTACCTGAACTATCTTCAGGGTCAACTGTTTCCAGTCCCATTTGCATCCATATGTCGCCATGTTGTGTACAAAGTTGACATAGGGTCTAGGTGTTGCAGTAACCTAAATAACAGTTACTTCTTACATTTCTTGTAGTCTGACTCAGGCCTACCTTCGCCTATCTCAACCTGCCTGACTAGTGTCTTGTATTTTGTTAGCCATGTCTCTACTCTATTCATAGAACTTGGCCCCTGCATAGCATCTAGCTTGTCAATTCTACCTGCCTTTGCTATCTCGTCTAACCCCCTATACTTGTCAACAATGGCTTTCCAGAATTTGGCAGGTTCACCTTCTGCTTCTGGCAACAATGCCATAGCGTCCGGATTCTGCTGGCAGGAGGAAATAAGATATGCTAGCAGCTCATCTTTTAGCTTTCTTCTTTTCCTCATGATTTCGCTCTTGTCCTCTTCCTTCCTAAGACTTTCTTCTTCATCTATCTCTCTTTGTGTCACAGACAAAGACGGTGACTTTTTAGCAGTAGATGGTGACGGTGCAGACTCACTCTTGACAGCACTAAGGAATATAATTGGTCTTCCTTCCAAAAAATTAATTAACTGTGGGTTAACTATTTTGAGAATTGCTATCAAAGTAGTCTGGTACGTCTTAAAGTCTTTTACGTTTCTAGGTAGAGGGGGATTTTCATGTCTAGTTTCACTTTCGGGTGGTGTGTAGGTATAGACATCGTACCTTATTGCTTACCCTAAAGCTACTTGTCTGGGACTTGTGCGAACGTCGGCTACTCGAACGCCAAAGCACTTGTCCTGGCGACTGGTCCCGTTGGTTTTAGGATCTTCCACCACAGCCGGGAAAGAGTCCAACGGCAAATGAGTAGGGTCTTAACAAGTAGTTGTCGACCGTAAACGACAGAGCTACTGCAATTGTCCGACTCACAAACTGATCAAAGCCAAGCCTGTTGTACTGAGGTAGGTTGCCGGTACCGTCGTAGCCGGCAGCACTGGTGATCTGGATTGGCACTAGGGCCACTGTCCACGGAACGTCCCTCTTGGGACTCTTGACGCCTCGAAGGGTTGGCAGGCTGAGCTCGACAAGCATCCGACTGCCACCCACTGCGCTGAGACTCAGCTCACCACGCACAGGGCCTCACCAGCTACCTATCAGCCGCACACAGTAAACAGAATTTATTTCTGTTCTGGCAGAAAACACGAACGAGACAACGTCCCTCTGGGTGTTCTTGCCAGCTTTCTTCGTTGCTCGGAGACACTCTCCGAAGGGTCTTGCGCTAGCGGCGCTTCAAGGCTTCATAACCTGATGAGTACATACAAAGTACCGAAGAATGACTTTAATGATTATACTTTACCCAACAGTAACGGATGACTAAAACGATTGGTAGGTGTTAATAACAGAACAATAACTGGACCAACTTCATGGGGGCAGATATACCCACTCGGTCCATTAAAGTGGATTGGCATTAGTTATTCTGATAGGGGATCTAACCGCATAACCCGGTTAAATACATGGATATATTAGTTACTAAATCTGTAGTCTAACATAATATTTAACCAGGTTATACGGTTAGATCCAGTATCAGAACAATTAATGCCAATCCACCTTGTGAACTGAGTGGGTATATCTGCCCCCACAAAGTGGCCCGGTCCAGTTCAGTATTGTTCCGTTCTTAATACCAACCATTCGTTTCAGTCGTCCGTTACTGTTGGACATGATATGATCATTAATTAAAGTCACTGATGATTCTTCGGTATATATATCGTAAGTCATTAGGTTATGAAGCATTGAAGCGCCGTTCGCGCTGGACCCCTTGGAGAGTGTCTTCAAGTACCGAAGAAAGCTGGCACCAACACCCAGAGGAACGTTGTCTTGTTCGTGTTTGGTGTCAGAGCAGAACTAATTTTATCGGAATGACTACCGTACCGGACCGAACCATTAATATTGTGTTAAACTTTCTTCAAGTTTTTACTTCAAGTTTACACTTCTATTTTTAGTTCCGTTACTTCATTTTTCCGTTTATTTATCAACTGTCATAACTTGTAGTTGTTACGTTTTAAACTGCAATTAACACATCAATTTATTTCCCTTTAACAGCTAGCTTTTTAGAAAGGCTTGATTATTGCCTTTCTTCCCCATATCTGAAACTTTTATTCCTTTGTCGGACCGCTATTTCCGGTCTCCAGTCATGCTTTATTTCCTTTGACAGTGTTTTCATGTTTCCGGTCCACGCTCCAAGTAAAATGGTAAAACAAGTCAGATAGGTTAGTTAAGGTTGTAATACTTTACATGTTTTCCTTTATTTTTTCCACAGACTGACTCGAACAACTCCAACTGCTACACAACACGTGTAGCACTTAAATACTATTTGTTAGTCCTCAGAATTTGCATTGTTTCGCAAGGGACAAGTAGTCTGTCAAGCAAGTGTACTAAATAAACTGGAATTGACCATCCCCAGCGTCTTTCGGTACCTTCCCTGTTCTCGGAAGTATTTTGAGATCAAATGACAGCCGTGTGTGTATTCATTTGAATGCCGGTTGGTAATTTCCTCACAGGAGGGTAGTCAAGACTTACAATTCGAATTTCCCTATTTTTTCGGAAGAGTCACACTTTAAGTGTGCTGTCGACAGCTCGAATTGGGGAACACCTACCTGCTTCTGGAAACACCAACAGCGAGCAAGCTCAAGGTCTGCCATTACATCCACACAGGACAGCTAGTTCACCTGTCTTTGAGTGGCCGGTCATGGTGACCGTTGTTCATGTTCACCACACGCAGAGAGGCGACTTGTACCATGTATTCAAGTTTTGTTCAAGTCTGTTCAAGTCCCTTGCATACATAGGACAGTCCCTCAAGCAAGCCCCATCGAGTAGCAACCAGCCCTAAAGGTCTCCTTTGCAAATTCCAGACCTGTTTGCTACATCGTGGGTCTTCTACGTTCAGGTGAGACAAGATAAGCCTTCCAGCCTCATTTCCTTGCCCAATTACGACCCGGTCACGAAGTCTACCACCGAGAGGAATGTCTCAACATCTCTCGTACGCTGCGCACCAACCTCAAGGTCCCCTTCAAAGACACATACAGGAAGGCCCTCAAGGACGGCTCGACCAAGAAGCTCTCGCCCCAGACGGACGGAATCAGCCGCGACCACTTCAGTAAGGTCGTAATAATGACTTTAAATAAGGACCTCGGCCCCCTCTTAGCGAAAGCAGTCAAGGACGGCCTCCTCAATCTTGAGGAGGAGCCTTTTCTCCCCATGCAGCCCCTTGAGCAGATGGTGGATTATTGGTTGGACCCATCCACTTTCTACAAGTGGACCGCTTACAGAAGTGAGAGAGACATAGCTATAAGTAGGTACAACGACCTTGCGAAAAAGGTCGGTTGGGTTTGTCCCGGACAACGTCCCCAGCTTCACACGCTACGTGACGATTCCGGCACCAGCGGCCACGGCGGCTCCTACCATGGGCCCAACTCGCCCCCTGCTGGCAGGACCGACTACTACAACTACGACTACGACTACGGCTACAGCTACGGCAGCGACGATGCCCCCGGCTACGGTGGCAGCATCGTCATCACGCTTCATGGCGGCCCCCGCCCCGGTAAGGTTCCTCCCAACTGGCTCCCAACGCTTTGGTGGCCCATTACAGCCTTCCCAGGTCGACCCTCTCGCCCTTCAGCAAGTAGTCTGGGCCCCATAGGCGGGTCAGAGGCACAGCGTTCCCTGTTTTCCCGACCGAGCCCGGCTGCAGCTGACGGGGCATTTTCCCCACTAGCATTAGGGTATGGTTCATCCCCGACCCCGAGGTTTTCTCAACGGATCCCAAGCCTCCCGGGATCATTCGCCTCCCCTCCGGACTCCCGGTACGAAGACAGCGGCGCGCTTTTTGTCTCCCCATACGGAAGGGTAGTCGAGGAGGAAGAAGAGTCGAAAGGCGCTCTGTTCTCTTTCTCTCCAGAGCGAGGGCCAGAGCCAGCCGACGGAGACAGCCTCCCCCTATCCCCCCGAGTCGGGCAGTCCTCAAGCCGACCCCGTTCTGCCCCTCCACGTATCGTGACTTTCTCCACAGTTAGGCAATCGCTCCCGCCAGCCGGTGGGAGCGACGAAGATGGAGAGACCGGGACGGCGGTCGCGGAAACCGCAGCCTCCGCAGCGGTCACGTCAGAGGTAGCCGGAACGGCTTTAGCCAGCCCAGCTGCCCCGACGATCGAAGCGGAGGTGGACAACCCGTCTGGGAGTAGAGCGACAACTAATGCATCCTCTAGTAGTGGCGAGCAGCCCTCGTCGAGTAGTTCCGAGCCGTCACGTACCCGGAATGGTATACGCTTTAGTGGCAGCACCGTCCTTATGATGGTGGCGCCATTTGAGTTGGCTACCGAACGACGACAACGTCGCCTGAGGGAGATCAAACGCTCAAGTTCGACCACGTATCATTAGGATACACCTTGCGCTTGTTTCTTTCAAATCTTTCCCTTTTTATGACCCAGTCTGAGGCCGAGATCTTCCTCAACGCGTGGTCGGCAAGAATTTCTTCCAGAGACTCCTACATGAAGTCTCTGCAGCTCTTGCCATGGATCTGGCTGGACTACCGAGTAGACTCACGATGGAAAATCGACATCGTCTACGACGTTACCAAGCCTTTCGGCCCGAGTTACAGGAATGACATGAAGAGACGGTCGAAAGAGGACTTGGCCAATTATATCACGCGTTTACAGAAGCTCTTCAGGCAGCTGCAGAACGAAGGCCTTGTGGCCGAGGAATCCCATAAGTATGAGGTAGCCCGGCGATGTGTCTCCCCTATGGAGATACAGCACATAGAGGCCTGCAGATAGAAAGGAAGAAGCGGGGCATTGCGCCGACACGCACGTTGGAAGAGATGAGGTACCTCGTCCTCAAGGCTAACCTGCGTACCTTGACGGATTGGGACCCCAAGATGATCCTGACGGCACCGGAGTCCGACTACGGCCGGCGCCCTCCTCGCAAGGAGAGGGCTAAGGAGAGCACGAGGAAGCCAAGAACCAAGTGGCCCCGCGACATCTCCTCGGGTAGTCAGCTGCAGGTCGTGGCGAGGCAAGCTCCATCGTCCCATCAGCAGAACAAGCCGAAGTCTGGCCAAGGCCCGGACTAACGCAAGGGCTCTGCGCCTTCGAGTTCGTCAGGCGGGCGTACAACCAAGACTGCACGCTTTTCTGGGGCCAACGCGATCAAGATCGCCAAGCCGGCCCAGTGGACGAGGGACCCCACCAAAGAGAACCGCACGCCGCACAACAAGAGCTTCGAGCCCTGCGCCTACTGTCAACACTTCGGCAAGGTCGATAAACCAAATCATACACTCGGAGTCTATAGGACACGCACGCGCGATCTGGAGAAGGGGCTCAACTCGCATTGGTGCCCCCCGCGGGCCGGGAAGCAACGCGCTGGCCCCGGGCAGAAGGATCGACGCGGAAAGGACCGCAAGGAACGCAAGGATGTCCCTATGGCGTCGGTGATGGCGGCTCAAGCAACGGTACACGACCCTAGCCAGGTAAGCACCCATAATATATTGGACGACGGGACTGACACTGCTCTTGAATGCCGCTATGTCGCTCCCGTACGACCTCGTAAGGCAAATGTCCTCCAAGGACGGGTCCTGGCTATTGCCGGACTGGGTCAGACCGCCGACAAGGCTATCGACATCTTCGTCATAATTGACACTGGATGTAATAGCTTGGGGCTGATCCACCCGCGCTTGTCCTCCAAGATGGGCCTGACTGAAATGGATTTGCCCATCCTGACAGCCCGCACGGCTCAAGGATCATAACTATGGTGAGAGGCATACGTCTCTACATCCAAGTCCTCCCTGCAAGAGGCTGGGATGAGATTTACCTCTACACCTCCCAGCATGTTCCCCCGGGAGCGGATATTCTACTTGGCACTGCCCTTATCATGCAGACCAACATATCCACGGATGCCCTTTTCACCCGTATGGCATCTGGCCAACAGTGGCCGGCCGTGCCGACACGGGCGGAGAACGAACAAATCCTCTTGGATAAGTTTGAGATCCTGACCCCGCCCCGACAGCCCAGCGAGACTGTCAATCAATAAAACCGTGTTCCGAACTGACAGGAGTCATCCGGACGTAAATCCGAAATACACACGACTAAAAGCAAGTCTGATTAAACGCAATTGACGGACTATTCCTTCTGAGGAATTCCGGCAGATTGAATTCCGGTTGTCAGTATATGACACTGAAATAATCCCACGACTACTTCCTTGTTACTGGAACTGAACTTTACTGAGAATACAATCACTTTCCATTTTACTCTAGAACTATGCCACGCCACTAGCAACGATTATTGTTGTAAGCACAATTAATGAATGTGACTAATTATAATATGGACTAATTGTTCCACCTGTACTACGTCCTAACTAACCATCCATCCGTACTGATTAAATGGTAACTGACATACTGTATTGGTAAACAGTTAAGTGCCACTTGTGCTACTAAATAACGACTAGTGTATAAAACGGTATTATCGTAATTACAAATTCGTTAGGAAGTGTAAGGCTGTGACGCTCCCCCTTAATTAGATAATATCGTAAATGAACGGAATAAGTAAATTGTAAATACTATACTAATAGTTCTGTACAAATTTAGAAATAATCGCCCTCGGTCCATACTGTGCAGTCGGACACTGCCAATTCATTACGCAATAATAACCATGTTACACTTAAACTGCAGTCATCGTAGGTGCGTGACATCGCAGGTCGATAGGTCCATCGCAGTTGTAAAATCGTACGTATTGGTTAAGTAAATAGCAAAGGCCGTGTCAATTTGTTACCCGTAATGTAACAATCAATTGGCCATGTCCATTTTACCCGTAATGTAACAATTAATGGGCCGTGCGTAATAGGTGCATAATGCGAGTAAAATAAAAAATTTCGCGAAGTTCGAGACGTTCGGAGAGTCGGGATCGTCGATCGTGGCTGAACGTCGCGTTAGCCAGAGATATCGCTTCATCGCTGATAAGCCGATGAGTAGCCTTGCCATGCCGGCCTGCGGTGCGATGACTTCAGTGTCCGCTCGTCAGTCCACGCGGTCGTTGTGTGCTGAACGTGCGAAGTCGAGACGACGCAGATGACGATGAGTCTCGTCGGGTGCGAGCTTCGATCGCGTAGGTCTGATGCCGGGCTGTTCGGACTCCTTCGTTAGAACCGGGCGCGTCGATTTCCGAATTTGTATCATGTATGTTCTATCTCGGTTGTAACCTTATATGAAATGTGACTTAGAAAAATCTGAGTTGTTAGTACGACTATGATGTCTCGAAGTGGGATTGATAGAAGGTAATATATTAGAAGCAACAAATGAAATAGTTCCATTATATGAAATATCATATTTGAACATAAAATATGTTGCAATGTTATATATCAAATGTATTACTAACTTCATATGAGACGTCATTTTCGATGATAAACATAAATGCGTCTATCACAAATTCACATTTTGTAACGTTAATCATGCAACTTTATAAATACACAAAATTACTACATTAAAATCAAGATCTGTATGCGGCTATCCGACTTATGACGAAATAGATCAAGCATTTCGATGTTGGTAACGAATAAGAAGTGCTTATGTAAATAAAATGATGCGAAATCGACAGATTGGAAGCAATGCCAACAATTCTAACTTTGTGAGATGTACTTACCCTATACTTCCCTGATTCCGATCGATGTTCGATTCGCGCGTCTGAAAGAACTACCTGATTAAGAAAAATGAACAGTAAGTCAACAATAACATGCCATAACTATTGACTATGCTGTTTTTTCTCATAGGTTGCTCCCCCTGAGCCTATTCTATCCTGCGGCTAAGTCCTGTGACTTTAGCTCGCGTTCCATGCTCTCTTCTCCCTAAGATCCTATCTCAGCCAACGAACTCGTTGCATAGCTCGTGCACTTCTCAGAGTCGGCTCGGGCCTTCATACACCTGAGTACGATACATGCGTATGCGAAAAATTTGCGTAAATTGCTGTTACGAAAATTGACGTATTCGTTGATCACGAAAAATTCGAAATTAACATTATTACAGATGTTTATTCCATTTTTATCGTGACTTTATCCAAAAGATAATCCATCTGATCTTTAGGAAGGTGCTTAGTTAAAACATTACCGATTTGCTCATCCGTACTTACCTTCCGAAATTTTACGATTCCGAGAGTTTCCAGTTCATGCAAATAGTGTTCTTCTACGAGAAGATGTTTAGTTCGCGGTCCCGCTAAACCTCGCTGTGCTGCTAAGATTGTTTGTGCATTATCTTCGAACACATCAACGGGATTATTCTGTGCTAAGCCTATCTCTGTGAGAATGTTTTTGACTGCCATCATCTCGCAAAGCGCTTCGTTAGCAGCGATGATTTCGGCGTCATTGGAAGAAAGAGCTACTTTAGTTTGTCTCTTCGACAACCAAGCTACTGGGCTGCCGCCGACGAGTATTACGTAGCCGGTTCGGCAATTATCAGTCTTGAGACACGCTTTGTGCGCTGCATCCGGATAAACGGAAATTTGTTCAACCAACCCGGATCTTGTGCCCGATTTGAATCGCAAATCCCGTAAATTCTTCAAATAGCGGATGCATTTGCCTCAACGCGCGCAAGCAACTCCCGCGTCGATTGTCTGCATAACGCTCGCGGCGTTTACAGCTTCATCGATGTCCGGTCTTGTCATCTTGGCTAGAAATAGGAGACTACCGACTATCTAGGGAATTGAAAATTGTCTGAGCTTGGCTGAACTGTGCATCGGGCTGGATCGATTTTTGTGCCCGGGGTAGCGCTTGGCTTAGAATCAGCGTAACCAAAAAACTTGACTACCTTCTTCGCGTATGTGCGCTGGTGCACAATTATCTCTCCGTCCTTTTGTTTGATCTCCATGCCTTTGAACTTTCTAGCTACGCCTAGCCTTTTGATCGGGAATCGCTTCTCGAGGCTATCGCAAAAGTAGCTATAAGCTTTCTCGCTGGGGGCAATAAATATAAGGTCGTCTACGTGAAAGACACTTATTATGGCTTTGCTAACGCGTACTCCCTTTTGAATAAACATGCAAGTGTCTGCCTTACGAGGCTCAAAACCAAGCTCTCGTAAAGTTCTGCGAATAGATCGTACAATCTTTTGCCTGCCTGTGGGGCTCCGTACAAAGCTTTAGTGATCTTAACTTTAAAGAACATCCCTTCACGTCCTTTCTCGGTTACACCGGGTGGGGCGCGAGCATACACCGGGTCTTTCATGAGGGCATTGAGGTATGCGTTCTTGAAGTCTACGGCATATATTTTGTTGCCTAAGCTTACTGATAGTTTGAATAGCAGTAAGATTGATTTATAGTTGGCACATGGAACGTAAAGCTGTTCGGGGTTATAACTGATGCCTGGCTCAAGTTGATATCCCCGTAAAGAGAGTCGAGATTTAACGAATTTTAGGCCCGCTTCGTCAGTCTTAACTTTATGAACCCAAAGTAAACCTACAGGTTCGACTCCTGCCTTCTTAACTTCATCGGCCGTCACCCATTCATAGGTTTTGAACTCCCTTAACGCTTTCAGTTCATTATCGATTCCTTTTTGCATTAGTTATTCTGATAGGGGATCAAACCGCATAACCCGGTTAAATACATGGATATATTAGTTACCAAATATATCGTCTAACACTCCTCCTGATTGCTTTAGATTAGTACAAATTGTGACATAATTAAAAATAATCCTTAAGCCTGTGGAAATGTGTATTAGCATAAAAATGATGGAAATTAAATTAATATTACACCTATCGATTATCCACTCCCTCACCTCTCGTAGAAGTAGATACATCGGCTCTGCTAACAGGGATGTCCCATTCAGAGCTATGCCCCGGCCCATAGCGTAGTACGTGTGACTCACGTACTGTAGTCCTGTAATAGCAGTGTGACGTAGGTAGTAGAGCGCTCGCACCCCTCAGTGCTATTCCTTAATCTAACTACCTTTATACTGCCTTCCCAGAAACTTATTATTTCTAACTTACTTCAAGGGGAGACTCTAACTGAATGAAATATCATATTATGATACTATCATAGGCAAATATGAGTTGATCCCAGATTGATATAAATTTGAAAAATATGCACTAATAACCATAACCATAGAAGATATAATCATCATACATGATTATATAGTTAAACGTCGGGGAAATGTCAACCCGATTAGCATTGTCAGGAACGCATTGTCTGGGTCCCTGCAAGATTGTCAAAGCATAAGACATAAAAATGAGCGTAAATTTTGCGTGAAATTTGCAAACCCGCATATACCCGTCTGCACACACCAATACAACCTCATGCAATTAGATGTGCACGGAAACGATAATGAACGCACATATTTATGATGCACATACGATAATGCAATAAAAACAGGTATAATTACTTAATATATATGACCGGGCAAATATGACTTATATACAATACACAGACAAGTAAAGATATCGCTAGATAGCAGCAAAACAAACATGCTGAGCCTTCACAGTTTATACGCAGTTATGAACATGCCGGTTCCGCTACCTGTAGCACCTGCTAGTAAGATGTATATAGTCATAGCGTATAGATAAACATGTAACCATAAGAAAACAACATATGACAACATCATCATGAAATAATTCTGTTTAGACGCGCAACATTACCAACATTACAACAGAAAACATCAACATGAAGATAATAACATTAAAGGTTGCATTTTAACATTAATTATCTATTACATCTGACGGTTGTTATAGGATACAAGCATATACCGAGAAATATGAGCGATCCGATCATTGACAACTATGTCTACTATTTAGTTGCGCTAACAAAATTATAATCATAGTATAAAGCTCCCTGGTAGCCTCATTGGGTCTACTTTGTTTACAACCTATATGTCTGGTCATAACTATTACTATTAACTATTATTATGACATTAACTTCGATTAAGTCTATATAGCAAAGTAGATCATCGACACATGCGATATAATCTATGTAACATGTATAAACTTCTAATGTCGCAATAACAGCAGTGGCTCTCTCTCGCCCTCGCTTTTCGGAGTTTCATGTAGCAAAAGTGAGTTTAGTTGATAAATATTTAGACATTAAAGGAGACGAAAGCGACATTTAAAAAAACTCTTGGCTTCCTTGGGTTTGCTTACTGCTAGGCGGGGGCACCGGAGCAAAAAAAAAAAAAAAAAAAAAAAAAAACAAAAAAAAAAAAGTGCAAACCCCGTCACCCCCCCTTTTTTTTTGTAAATATATATCGTCTCTGGCAAATGGGAGAGAGATAGGGGTGGGGGCCACCCCGAAACAAACGAGGAAAAGCTTTTTTCTTTCTTTCCCCTGTGTTGGCCCCCCCCCCCTCCTCACACCCTCCAGTTCGGCCCCCCCCCCCCCCCCCGAAGAAAGCCCTTGCCCCGAAAAAAAGTGAAAGGAGGGAGCTGACCGCCCCAGGGGCTGAGAGAAGTCCCAGAGAAAAAAAAAGGGCTCAATGAATGGCAAGAACTCGGCGTTCGTGGTTCTCGAGCCGGTCCGGCCTGCCCAATATGAAGGAGTCTTACCAGCAGCCCGACGGCAGGGCAGCGAGGGGTCGGCAAAAAAGCTGTACCTGTGCCAAACCCGTTCCCGCCAGGTTGGAGCAATGCATACGAGGACTTCTGCATTTATGTTGGCGCTCCGTACTCTACCGCTCGGGATATGGACAAGCGCTGTATTATGAACGCTGACGAATCCGTTCGCGTTATGCTGCAGATCGCGTACAGAGTCCGGTTCTTGGGCTACACCTCAGTCGTGTACCCTGCCAAAGAGGGTCGGCTCTCGTTTGCAGAGCCAGGCCAAGAGCTTGACGACTTTCACCACCAGCTGGTGACCTTGAGCCGGTACGGCCGCGTTCTGTTGTCGCTTCCCAGTGATTATCAAGTAACGTTGAGGGAGGTCCCACTGCGTAAAATGGAAACAGCATTGGAGGAGGCCTTAGCTCAGCTGCAACCGCCTGCGCGAACCAGACCACCCTGGAATTCAAATATCTATGTCCTTCACGGACACGACAATACCGAGGTGGAGAAAAAGGGCGTCTACCTGCCACTTAATTTGTCAGCACCAGAACTTGGCAACCTGCTGCTCCAGGTCGTGTACAGGTGCGGGAACCCCAAGTGGCGGAACCAGATGTGGACACGCGTGTACGTGCACGTGCCCGTAGCCGAAGAGGCTAGTGCTAGCCCCGCGCTGAGCTGCGTCCTACCTCGTCACCTGGCCGAGCAGTTGGGGGGAATGCTGCGGTCACTTGTGAGAGGCGAAAGCTTTCAATATATTAGACTGCCCCCCTCTCCCCAAGTTGCAAAAAAAAGCCCCTGCCAGGCGGGGCTCTCAGGCCAAAGAAAAAGCAGCGCGTTGGGGGAGCCTGCTTGGCAAAGTTGAAGTTGATGTATACAGACGATGACAGGGGCAGCGACATACCGCTCCATAACATCTTCACCGAAGAAGCGGCTGGGCAGGTGACGGAGTTAGAGGTCAATCCCTGGCGCGAAGCCTCCTTGCCTGCGCTGGACAACCTGAAGAAGCTGAGGTGCTTGAACATGGACGTAGCCGCTCTCGACTCGCGCAGGATGGAGGACTGCGGGGCAGTGCTCTGGAATTGCCAAGACAGTCTAGAAGAGCTGACGCTCCGGTACGATTTGTCGACTGCCCAGGCGCGACAAGAGCTGCACGCAAGAGTCCGCGAGTGTAAGAAACTCACGTCGTGCACTCTGTCCGTCAGGGAGGCAGACCTGCTCCGCGAGCAGAAGAGTCAGCCTTGCTGGGAAGGCCTGGAGATACTGGGGGTCTACGTAACCAAGGAAGAAGTTGGGGCCGGTGCGCCCAATCAGCTCCAGCTATCAGAATTGCTGCGAGGTTGGTGCCCAGTGAACCAGCTGCAAGAACTTACAATCTACGTCACGCAATCCTCCCGGTCACCGGGTTGCGAGCTCATAGCGACACCAGAAGAATGGAGGGAAATGAAGAGTCTGACCCAATTGACGCTTACAGGCTTTGGACGTCTCTCCCACGCTCCTACAGCGCCGGAGCTATCGAGCCTGCGGTTGGTACAGCTTGGCAGGCTGGCCTACGGTCTACGGCGGCAGCTGTTTGCTCCAACGGGGGAAAATAAGCTGAAGGAGCTCGACCTCGACGGCTGTACTTGGCTGACAGAGAGCCTAGTCCAGCGACGCCTAGCTGCGCTGCCAGATCTACAACGGCTGCGCCTGAGCAAGCACACCTACGGCGAGTCGGACGAGTGGACCGCGTCTCTGGCCGCATTCAATGCAAACAGGAAACAGAAGGGGCTTCCGTCAGAGGTGGTGCTCGAACTCAACAAGCACTGCTTTTCCGAGCTGCAGCTAAGCAAGCTTCTGCACAGCAAGACCCGTGTGGCTTACGCGACCGAGTTTCTACCCCAACGACTACACGCGGGGCGGTGGCCGGGCCCGCGATCAGAGGGGCCTGCCCGCTGCTCCCGCAGAGGCCAAGGAAAGCTGCACGAAATGGTTACTGGCCTTGTTCGGGGTTGGCACACTCGAGGAACAAAGGGTGAATGCTTAATGAGGAAGCTGCCCGCCGGATACGACTGAGGAACCTACGGAAGTTACTCGACCTCAAGTGGCAGCCACTGGATTGGAGATCCCGGCTGACGTCACGCTCACGTTTGATGCAACCAACCTGTTTGGCCTCTTGGAAGAGAAACGCTGGCACAAGTTGCCTTGGTCGCAGCTGGCGCACCATTCGCGGTGGGCCTTCCTCTCGTCTGACTTTAGCCAGAACTGCCGCTTGCTCCACCAGGTGCAAGGGTACTGGCGTAGCGGCAGCCATGCCTCCGCTTCTGTGCGAATAGGTTGTACTGGCACGGCCCCAACCACGGAGGATCTGGGGTGGCTATCGTCGCTGCGAATCCGTAGCCTGCACCTAGACTACAACGACTCCGAACAGGCTCCGGCTTGGCGGTGGTACCAAGCGCCCGGGACGGTGCAGGAGTTGACCATCTCGGGCCTAGACTGGGCGACACATCGCGATCCGCCAGGAGTCCGCGGCACTGCACTGCCACTGCTAAATAGGCTTGTGCTGCACGACTGTCGAGCACCCCCTCTGTCGCTGCTCTGGAAGCTCCCAGAACGCGGTGCACTGGCGCTGAGTAAGTTCAGCGGGCTACCTTCTTTGGACCAAAGGTTGAATCCGTTGTCGGAACTGTGCCTCGTCTGCAGTGTAGACTCCAAGTACCAGGGGGCAACCAAGTCCATGTGTAAATTCGCTAAGAAAGCGCTCGGGTTCTCTCATCGAACCCTGCAGACGTTTAAGTGTGAGGTTACTGACTGGTCAAGCGACGAGGCCCAGGCCCAGCGGGAGCAGAAACGGGTGGCGGAAGTTTACGCTCTGGTCGGGCGCTGCCAACTGCTGACTCAGCTCCAATTGACAGCAATTAGTATACCAGGCATGCTCGGCGACGGTTGTTATGATTTACCATGTCTTGAACAGCTGGAGGTCCTCTCGTTAGCGACGCCGCACCCAGGGCCGGGGCCAGTGTCCAACGTCCTGTGCGCGTTCAAATGAGGACCAACAGCCACTCTGCGGCAGGTAGCCTTAAGGGCCACCTGTGTTACTTTGCAGTCGAGATACCGACGCCTGGAGCTGCAGCAGGCTGATTGGGCTCGCCTGGAGGGTGAAGAAGCTCAGCCTCTCTGACTTCGACGTCGTCAAGGGAGCGATACAGCAAATGCCAAAACTAGCTGACCTGGCGATAGACGATACCTACCTGTCTTACCCTCAGCTGCAGACACTGCTCCAGCCGCCGTTGCAAGTGCTAGACATGAGGCTGGACAGATTTCAAGAGGCTGTTTGGTTCGACGGGATCGTCCCAGTGGAGCTGGTGGCGGAGATCGAGACCCTGAGAAAATTATCTTTGTGCTTGGAGAAACCGGACCGGGAGTGTACGGGCTCCTAGTGGATTTCCAGCGGATTAGAAAAGACAAGGGCTTTGTCCCCGTGGACATTGACTGGCACCACCGGTCGGATACAATTAACAGAGAGGCAATAGAAGCTCTTACCGTAGAGCTGCAAGGAAGGTTTCACCCGGTAGAGCTATTTCCCGAGTAGCCAAGCCCAGTCTGCTTCAAAGTAAATCCCCGGCGCCGCCTACTCCAGCTAGCCGAGCTTAGGCCCCGTGCGTGCGTGTTCTGGCGCAGCCCGGCCTCCACCCCCGGCTGTTAGCACCGGCCCGTCGTCAGAGCCACCGGACCGCTAATCAGGAGAGACAGGCTACCTTTTTTTATTTTAGGTACACAGCGCGTGAGGATGCGACGGCAAGCGCGGGCTACCGAGCCCCGCCTAGATCGGCACCACCAGGTTCTGGATGTCCCCCAGAAAGGACATTCGCGCATTCCTGCCGCACACTCTCTGCACGCCCGGGCATGGCCGCAGGGGACGAACACGACCAGGGGCCGGGGGCCTTCTTCGCAAATGTCACAGGTCCGAGCCCGTGGGGGCTCTTCCTGCTCGGCGGCCTGCCGCAGCCGCTGCAGCGTGGCTCGCGCGGCCGCGACCTCGGCGGCCAGCCCGAGCAGTGCCCTTCGCAGGTCCTTGAGGGCGCCCAGCAATTCCGCCCGCTCGGCCCGGAACTCTTGGCAGCGGCGGCTGAGCGTCTCGTGCTGGGATGTCAGCTTGTCCACCTCGGACTGCGGTCTTTTCTGTTCATGGGCCAGCCTCTTGTTGCAGGCCCGCAGCCTTTTGCCTCTCTCCAGCACTGATTGCAAAGGGCTGGGGGCACGGCCGGCCGGCGCCCGGCCGGGTTCTGGTGCCGTCTCTGGCTGCGCCGGCCCCTGCCCCGCGCCCGTCCCGCGGGAGCAGTGGGGCCAGGCCCGTCCGGCGCCTGCCTCCAGCAGCACGCCTAAGGCCGGGCCCGGCGGATTCTCTGGGCAGGGTAAGGACGGCGCGAGGTAGGGCTGGTCACGGCGCAGCAGGGGTCCCAGCGGCTCGGAGGAGGCTGCGGCCCTCGGCACGGCAGGCGGCCCGTCGCGCCGGGGCGCGGCCGGTGGCTCGGCCGGTGGCTCGTCGCACGGGGGGCCGGCCACGGCCGAAGGCTCGTTGACGATGATTCTGGCGGCGCGTTCAATGGTCCGCAACAGGTACACGGCCGAGGCCGGGCTGGGGAGCCCCCGGGCCCGTAGCCGGGCCTTGAGGCGCCACCACCTCATACCCATGCACTGCGAAGCGTAGGAGTTCTGCTCGCCGAGCCATTCGCACGCCGGGTCCGCGCCGTAGTGGGCCAGGACATCGAGCATCAGCCACACACAGGCAAAGTCCTCGCTCGCCATCTTCACGCAAGGGTATTCGGCGCACAAGCCCGTGCAGAGTACTTCGAGCACCGTCTGGCTCCGCAGTTCGAAGGGCAAAGGCGGCTGGTACACCGGGGTGCCCAGCCCCAGGAAAGTGTGCAGGAGCAAGGGGAACCTCAGCAGGACCGCCGCCACCGGCCACACCAGGCTGCGAGAGTGCAGCAAAGCACCGGCGTCCAGGAATATCTGCCAAAAGTCCTCGGGCTGCGACTGGAGCAGTGTGGCGCGCAGGATTGCTATCATCAGGCGAGCGTCTGCCACGTTCGGCTCGGCCAGGAGCACGCGCAATTCACCCAGTCTGTCCGCCAACAGCAGCTCCAAGGGGAACCTGGACGCGGCCCGCTTTCTGGCCGCGCCGCGCCGGGCCCGCAGGCCCGCCAGCAAGGAGCGCAGGGTGCGCTCCGAGGAAGACTTAGCCAGGGTCCTAGACCACAGCAGTGTCGCCACCGCCAGCAGCCGCAGCCAGGCCAGGGCGAACGCCATGGCCGACAGGCTGTTGAGCTTCACGCGCGCCAGCAGCCGGCCGCCCGAGGCGGCCAGCTTAGTGTCGGGGCCCTGGAGCAGTTCGAGGAAAACTTCGGGCGCCGCCTGTGCGCAGGCCATTCTCCCAAGCTCGGACGCCGGTGCCCCCCGATGAGGCGTTCCACGTGCTTGCGTGCTGCTGGGGTGCACGGGCTCTGTACCACCGCCAGCCCTAGCTCTGTACCCAGCGCCTCCCACTCGGCCAGCTTTTCCTGGCTCCACTCGCGCAGCAGACCGATCGCGTCTCGCACCTTGGCACGTGCTGCGCGCAGGCAAAACAGCAGCGCCTCCTCTTTGCGCCGTTGGAGAAAGGTAGCGACCAGGGTCTTCCACACCTGCAGACCACCGGTCTCGAGGCTGCCGCTGTGGAGGTAGTACTGGAGCCTGTGCGCCTGTGCCTGGGACCAACGCTCCTCCATGACGCCCTGCAGGAGGCTCTCCCAGCCCTGCTCGAGGGGCGCGAGTTGCGCGGCGTCGTCAGGGGTAGGAGCGTTGGCGCCGCCGCCGGTGGCCGCGGTAGTAGGCTGGTGAGACAACATGCTGCTGGCTGGCTGGCTGGTTGCTGCTGCTCTGGGCTGGAACTGGATTTGTGCGTCGTCCTGGGCCAGGGCAGCTACCCAACGGCCGGGGGCTCCCCCCCCACGCGCTTGTCGAGGGGGGGGGGGGGGCAGCCCGGCACGCGCCGCCCCCCGCGGCAGCTCGGTCTGCGCGTCCGTCGCCCCCCCCCCCCCCCGGCGCGCGCGTGGGGGGGGGGGGCGCACCGTCGTCCCCCCGTTCCCGCTCGCCGGCGCCTGCACACGCGCCCTCTGCCGCGCACCCACGCTCGAGCGCGGCGGGCGCGGGGCACCTAAGGCGAGTCGGACGAGCGGACCGCGTCCCTGGCCGCATTCAAGGCCAACAGAAGGGGCTCCCGTCAGAGGTGGTGCTCGAATTCAGCAAGCACTGCTTTTCCGGGCCGCAGCTAAGTATGCTGCTGGACAGCAAGACCCCGGTGTGGCTTACGCGACCAAGCTTTGACCCCAACGACTACACGCGGGGGGGCGGCCGGTCCCGCGGCCAGAGGGGCCTGCCCGCTGCTCCCGCAGAGGCCAGGGTAAGCAGCACGCCATGGTTACTGGCCTTGTTCGGGGTTGGCACACTCGAGGGACGAAGGGTGCAAACGCTTGCAGAGGACGCCGCCGAGCGAGAACGACGGGAGTACCCGCCGGACCTACTCGAGTTCAAGTGGCATCCAAACGCTAGGTTGGAAATCCCGGTCTGCTGTCAGTACCGGCCCGCGCCGTCAGAGCCCCGGCCGGCAACCCCCCCCCCCCTTCCCCCCCGCGGACCGCTAGCCAGCCAGCAGAGAAAAGCAAGCTTTTTTAATGCTAGGAACGCAACGTAGGTATGTATGTACCAGCAAGAACAGCCCCCCTCCCCAAGGAATGGAGCAACCATAATTATTAGACAAAACAGTTGAGCTGATTCATGGGTCGCGAAGAAGCTATAAACGAGTTTACGCGGCCTTGATCCTTGATGATTTAGAAATGAGGGGTGTTCAATCCGAAACACCAAGCCGTGGTGGACATAGTCGTGGTGGCGGAAGAGAAGCCGGCCGCTGGGATAGAAATTGTGTACACTAACCCCGCGTCCAGGAAAAAAGCTCAGCGTCTGGGCTTGCTCCGCGCTGGCTACACCCCGGGCTTCTGTCTGTACGAGGTAGGGCATGCTCTACCATGTCACAACCCACTCGTAGTTCGCCCTGAGGCCCTGACAGACACATTGGACAGAAACGAATGCACTGTAGGTGGTAGCGCTTAGTTCGCGGCGGCTGGCGGCCCGTCACCCAGAATCGACTACAGTAGGATCTCCACGACATAACGCTTTCCCCCATATAGATGATGTACACAGGGCGCTGATCAGAGAAGTTTTCGTGGCAGACCACACAGCAGGGGCTGTGTGGCTCCTGGCTAACACAAATGCCCGGGGCACTCAGAGACTCAGAAACACACACACACACATACACACGCACACAAGCAAACAGGGAAAGACACAGACAATCACAACATGCACAGAACATACACCTCCACTGTCTTCTCCTCCTGGCGGAGCGTCGTGGTGCCAGCGGGATTCATCTCTGGCCCAGGTAGCACTTGGCAAAAGGCAGGGAAACAGAAAAGTGGGGGAGGAGGGCGCTCCCCCCTAGCCCCACACCCTCCGCCCACTGCAGGGGGGGGGGGGGGGGCGCACGCTCATCCCCCGTTCCTGCTCGCCGGCGCCTGCACACGCGCACTCTCCCGCGCGCGCCCCGCCACGCTCGCGTGCGGGTCCACGGGCGCGCGGGAGAGTGCGCGTGCGCACCCCCCCCACCTTGGGGCGCGTTCCCCTGCACGCGCGACCGTCTCTGCGCGCACGCACCCACACCACCCCCCCCCCCCCCCCTCTGCCCGTGTCCCCAGGGGCCGCCCCCAGAACTCCTACTCCAGCCTTCGACCAAGTGTCGCGCCCAGATGTCTAGGCCCCGCTCAGACGACGCTGCGGACCCGAGGCTGGACCAGGCCGGCGAACACACGCCGGCGCAGCCGCCACCCAAGAGGCTCAAGACCACGCCTGCCGCCGCGGCCGGCTCGTGACCACGCCAGCCGAAAAAAGGCCCACCTACCGCCGAGCAAAGGGAGGCCCTAGAGGCCTGGCAGCAGGGCCTACCGTGCTGGACCGAGAACTTACCTCCAGGGGATCCAGGGGTCGCTGCAACGGCACGGGCTGGCGGTGGTGCGAGGCTTGTTGCAGCCGGCAGAAATCCGGTCTCTCCTGGACTTGGCGTACTCATACCTAGCGAAACTTGGGACGGGATCAGGGCCGACGACATCACGACTTTCCTCAACAAGAACTGGCCTGGCATCGCGTCAGTGGGTATTGTCAAGGACGGCCGGTCGGGTCTACACACGGGTCGCCTGGCGTGGGAGCTCAGTCGCTATGCGTTGGAACGCTTTTTCGCGGTCTTCTTTGGCACCGAGGACTTGCTGGTCAGCTTTGATACGCTGGGCTTGTTCCTTGCTCGCGAGGGACAAGGCCGCGCGCGGCGAGATGCCCAAGGCGGAGGCGGAAAAGATGGTCACCAAGGGTTTATGGTTCCACGTGGACCTGGGCCCCACCGACAAGACAGGAGAGGCTTACCTCAGGGATCACTTGCAGTCGTTCGTCAATCTCCTGCCGGCCGATGCGTCGACGGGTGGCCTCGTGTGTGTGCCGGGTTCGCACACGCTGGGTCTGCACGAGGACCTGCAGCGCAGCTTTGGCTACGCGGGCACCAAGAAGAACTACCTGCCGCTCGGCCCGCTGCCCGCGCTGCGAACATGGCTGCAGGGCCGGGTGCTCGAGCCCTACCGTGTAGCTGCACCCGCGGGGGCCCTGGTTCTTTGGCATTCAGCGGCAATCCATTACAACGCGCCGGCGCTCCGGGGGGGCCGGCCGCGGGACCCGTGGCTCGTGAATTCTCCACTCCTGCGTGTCGTAGGCACGCGGTCCCGGCCGCGAACTTTACGGCGGCGGAGGAAGAACGGCTGGCGGCGCAGCGGCGCGCGTGGGTAGACAAGGGGGCCCTGACTACGCACTGGATCGAGCCCGCCCGGGCCCGGGCGGAAGTGCTAGTGTACCCGCGTTCTCGTTTTTTCCTGCACCTAGCCTGGGCGGGGCTGACTCCGGCCCAGGTCAGGGCTCGCTACGGCCGGTGGCTGTAGCCCCCCCCCCCCCCCCTGGCAGCGCAGGACCTCCTCGGAAGTACCAGTATTTTGCGCTCTCTACTTCATTAAAACTCTAGGACTCCAAGGTGATAACCGATGACAACATACTTTCCTTGCGCCGGTCGGGATGGGGGCTGCGGCCCTCCCTGGTGAGACCGGGCATTTTTTTAATAATCTCCTCAGCGCTTGCTGGCGCCGTCGTACTAGGGCCGGCAGCAGCGACCGCACGGGCTGGGCAAGAATGCGACCAGCGCATCACGGCGGGGCGCGAAGCACGCCGTGAGGATTCTGGTGCAGTTGAGCCCGGGGCGAGGCTGGCCAGCGGCTGCCAACCTCTCGGCCGTGGGGTTCGCAAGCCACGGCGGTAGGCAGCAACAACACCGCAGGTCAGTCCACAGGCCGGCCAGCCCTCGGTCAAGCGAGGCCGGGTGGTCGCCGCCCCCCCTCCCGGCCGCGGGGGGCGGCCCCCCCCTCCCCGGCTCCGGCGTCAATCCTCTCCCGTGCCCCTGGTTCCCCACCCCTTGCCCCGGGAGGGGGGAGGGGCGGCCGCGACCTCCTGCCCAGGCCAGCCCCCGTCGCCCGGGGAGGGGGCCATGGCGTGCCCGCGGCCGGGGTGCCCGCGGCCGGGATACACGGAGGAGGGTGCACGGAGGGGGGGGGGGGGTCGCCCCCCCCCCCTGGAGGGGGCGCAGGCGCGGCCGGGACCGGATGCGAAGAAAAAGCAGCAGGAAGAAGAAGCTCGGGTCATCCCCCAGGCAGAGCCGTTTCCTGTCCCCGCGCCAGGCGCTATGGAGAGCTCGCCCAGCCCTGCGGGCCAGCCGCCCACCCCCGCGCCGACGGCGGCCGCGGACGGCGACTCGTTGCCGGCCGAGCTGCAGAAAGAGATCCTGCCTTTTCTGCCGGCCTGTACCCTTTTCACTTTGCTGCGCGTACGTGTCGGGGGCCTCTGGGGCCTGCGGGAGCAGCCCGCGCTGTGGCAGCGGCCGTTGGTGCTAGGCCACGCGCCCTCCCTGGGCACACAGCGGCTACTACAAAGCTTGGGGGTCCGTGTCAGGCGCATGTTCATCGGCAGCGTGGCCGAGTGGGAACGAGCGAGCGGTCTGCTGCCCTCCCTCGATGTGCGAGAGCTGGCGTTGCTGAGCGCGCTGCACGCGAGCGGCCCCCCGGCGGCAGGGCCCCGCGGACCCCTCTGCTACCTGCGCGAGCTGCCGCCGGGCGGCCTGGGCGGGGCGCGCCTGCGCAGGCTGTACCTGGGCCGGGCCCCCCAGCTGCGTTCGCTGCACGGGCTGCACGTGCTGGCACCCCGCCTGGCCGAGCTGCAGCTGGAGCACTGCTCCTCCTTGCAAGATATCAGCGGCCACTCTCGGCTCCGCCGGCTGGTGCTGCGCGGCCTGTGGACCCCCGACCTCAACCTGCTGCTCCCCGCCCTGCCACAACTGGAATACCTGCACGTAGAGAGCTGTCCCGTCGTAGCCACGCTGTCCGCAGGTGAGCACGGTCTGCCCCGGCTGCGTGTGCTGCGGGTCTTGGACTGCCCCTCCCTGCAGAGCCTGCGGCTTCCACACTCTGCGCCCGGCCTGGAGGTCCTGCACGTGCGCTTCGCGCCGCAGGCCGCAGACCCCCTGGGCCCAACGCCTTGGCCGCGCCTGCCAGAGCTGCGCAATGTGGACCTAGGCGACCTCGAACCGCCGGGCCACAACCTGGACTTCTTGGCCGGCGCGCCGCATCTGCACACGCTGCGGCTCCGCTACCCGGCCGCCGGCTGTGCGTCCCGCGACTGCCCGCTCACCCACACCCCCGACCTGCGGCCGCTGGCGGCCTGCCGTGGGCTGCGCGTGCTGTCGCTGCTGCCGGCGCTGGGCTCGATCGAGCCCTCCGGGCTCGGGCTGCTGCCCGAGCTACGGGAGCTCGAGCTGCGGGGGCTGGTTTACGCGCCCCTGCCCGCGCTCCTGTGCCTGCCGAACCTGCGCGCACTGCGCCTGCAAACCACCCAGGTCACACTGTCAAAGGCCGCGCTAGCACCGCTGGCCGCGCTGGTCTCGCTAGACCTGTCCGGCTCCGGGGGGCTGGCCGTCCTCAAGGGCTTGACTAGCCTGCGCCACCTGCGCCAGGTACGAGTGAGCGGCTGCTTCTCACTGTGCTTCATAGAGCAACTAGACTTGCTGCAGGCCAAGGGCGTGGACTTTGTGGGCCTCCCCGACACCTACCCCTTCCGGCATACACAGACACAGGCGGCGGCGCCCCGCCCGGGCGCGAGGGCCAAGCGGCGGCTCACGGGGCCCGACCCCTAGGCAAAACGGCCCCGACGACCCCTGTTCCTCTGTCTCGTCTCCTCTACCCTGGTAACCCTAACTTTGATTTAAGGCTGGGGCTTTTTAATAACGCCCCGCCATGACGGGTCCGAAGAAGGCCACCTGCCCCTCGACCAGACAGAGCAGCTTGGTGTAACCGGCCGCACGGCGCTGTTTCTCGACCACCTTGAACTGAAAGTAGACGCGGCCGGCCACGCGCAGGGCAGGGAATGCCAGTGTACGCTGGGGGTACGGCCTGTCCTGCTCCCAGGGTACAAAGCGGGCGGCGCCCGCCGCCGGCGGCGCACGCGCCGGCACAGTCCAAGCCCCGGACCCGAACAGCAAGTGCACTGCGCAAGTTTGCACTCCGCGGAGCCGCTGCCTCAGCCTAGCCAGTCCGTCCGCCGGCCGCGGGATGTCGCGGCACAGCACCTGCGCCCGCCCCGCACCTGCTGGCTCCCGCCCCCGTGAGAGCCAGAAGGTGTAGTCGTGCTGCGGCTCACGGCGCAGCACCAGGAAATCAGCGGGGGTCGTGCGGGCCAGGTACGCCAGCAACCCCGCCACGAAGGCGCTGCCGATTCCCTGGCGTCGTCGCCCCACGTCTACTTCACAGAGGTCCAGGCGCCAGCCGTCGGCTACCGACAGCAGCACGTACGCCAGCAGCTGCTGGCCCTCGAGGGCACATTCTTCGTACACCAGCAACAGCCTCCCGGGCTCTGCTAGCGCGCTCGCCAGGAGGTTCCAGTTGTGCCTGAACCCGGTGTCTTCGTGGGTGCCCGACGAACGTTCCACCAGCTCTCGCAGAACGGGCAAGTCGGGGGCATGCGCCGCACGCACCGAGGCCTCCCCGCTCCACCTCTCGCTATCCATTCGCTTTCTGTGGCTGCGCGGCGTCCCTGGCGCCAGAGGTACGCCCCCCCCCCCCCCCCCGGAAGATCCCTCCGGCGCTCCACGCCCCGGGCCGGGCTGCACGCGGCACGCCCCGCGCGAGGGCATCCCCCCTCCCCCCCCCCCCCCCGCCGGGGCGCGGGGTTCGGTCTGCCCCCCCCCCCCCCCCCCGGTGGCCGCCCAAGTCGCGGAGCGCTGTGGCCGCGGGTCCCGGGCCCCGCGGCAGGTGGACCCCTCCTCTCCCCCTATTTGGCCGGAAGGGGGTGGGGGGGGGGGGGGCACCCCTCAGCGGGGAAGAGGCACCCCCCCCTCCCTCTGGGAGGAGGCACCCCCCCCCCCCCCTCAGAGAGGAGGTATCCCCCCCCCCCCTCAGAGAGGAGGCCCCCCCCCCCCCCTCTGGGAGGAGGCACCCCCCCCCCCCTTAGAGAGGAGGCCCCCCCCCTCTGGGAGGAGGCACCCCCCCCCTCAGAGAGGAGCCCCCCCCCCCCTCTGGGAGGAGGCACCCCCCCCCCCTCTCAGGGAGGCGCAGGGAGCAAGCAATCTCCCCGGGGGCCACTCTAGATCCTGGTCGCATGGGAAAGGGGGGGGGGGGGGGGGACGCCAGAGAAGAATCGGGACGACGAGGGCGGCCCCCTCTCCCTGAGACACCCGGTCCAGGATCAGGCGCACAATGACGACCAGACTATGTTGTTGGTGAGATAGCCTTCATCGACGATGGCTGGCTCAAGTTAGGGATGATCATGGATGAAGATCCCACGGACGCGACTTTCGCGTCCACCAGCTCTGCATCACTTCGCTATCTAATATGCAATACCGCCCAGTTTATGTGGAGCCGATTGTCCATCCGGACGGCACAATCACGCAGGGACCGACGCATCTCCAATGGACCAAGCTTTTCAACTCCTGGAAGGAGATGGCACTCGACAGTGAGAATGATCAGGTCGTTCATCGCGATATTCAGTTCAAGCCAAGCTCCAACTCTAGGAACAAGGGCTCGATCATTCACGAACAACTCAAACGTTTACGCAAACATTACAACGGTAAGAAGTACGATTTTCATGTTTTCAAACTAAGATCGAAGTAGACTCTCAAGTGGTTTTTTCTTTTAGACTCCCTTCGGACTCTGTCTCCTTTCCCACTTCATATACCACCCAACAATTTAGTATTTTCTACAGGCTTGTACGATAGTCATATTCACATATTTTGAACTGGCATTAGCTAAGGCAGGTCACATAATGCCATTTACCTCTTTGAACACGTAGTGATAGTGTTGGCCCTACGCTCCTTTCATGATGTATGATTGGGTACACTGCTATATCCGTCCTGCCTCTGCATGTTGATACTATCTTGATCAATGCGTTGACACATATACGCATGCACATATCGCGCTGCCAATCTCTTTGATTCATTTTCTTTTATACTTATTTACACATCATTTAGTCAATTATCTGTTACGATTCGTTTCGATCGCAGCTACAACCTACCGTTATGGTCTGGGGGGGGAGTTATCGGAATGACTACCGTACCGGACAGAAACATTAATATTGTGTTAAACTTTCTTCAAGTTTTTACTTCAAGTTTACACTTCTATTTTTAGTTCCGTTACTTCATTTTTCCGTTTATTTATCAACTGTCATAACTTGTAGTTGTTACGTTTTAAACTGCAATTAACACATCAATTTATTTCCCTTTAACAGCTAGCTTTTTAGAAAGGCTTGATTATTGCCTTTCTTCCCCATATCTGAAACTTTTATTCCTTTGTCGGACCGCTATTTCCTGTCTCCAGTCATGCTTTATTTCCTTTGACAGTGTTTTCATGTTTCCAGTCCACGCTCCAAGTAAAATGATAAAACAAGTGAGATATGTTAGTTAAGGTTTTAATACTTAACATATTTTCATTTATTTTTTCAACAGACCGGCTGACTTAAACAACTCCAACTGCTACACAACAAGTGTAGCACTTGAATACTATTCGTTAGTTCTCAGAATTTGCATTGTTTCGCAAGGGACAAGTAGTCTGTCAAGCAAGTGTACTAAATAAACTGGAATTGACCATCCCAGCGTTTTTTGGTACCTCAAGCTACCTGTTCTCGGAAGTATTTTGAGATCAAATGACAACAGTGTGTGTATTCATTTGAATGCAGGTTGGTAATTTCCTCACAGGAGGGTAGTCAAGACTTACAATTTCTGTCTACTGTTTGTGGTTGATAGGTAACTGGTGAGGCCCTGTGCGAGTTTAGCTTAGTCTCAGCGTAGTGGGTGGTGGTTCGAGGCAGTTCGAGCTCAGCAAGCCAGCCCACTGTAGGCACAGATAGGTAAATATGTACTACTTTTATACTACCCATTGTCAGTCCAGACACAATACGAGGTCGTTAATATTCAACAATAATACTCTTAACCGCATAACGATAATATTACTAGAAATGGCCGTTGCCCTTTTTAGACAAGAATATATTATCGTTAGGCAGGACAACGGGAATTGGCTGGTGTTTGCCTTGGGAAGAGGGCCAACCACCTTCTCTTCCCGTGGGGTGCCATACGGTGCAGCTAACAATGACAATAATGATAATAATGATAATAATAGTAATACACTCTCCAGATAGTGCACCAATCAACAACATGTTCTTTTATATCAACGAGACTGCCATGCTTTGGAAAGTTTTGCTGCGGCGTACCGAAGAGCTTTGACGGGACCAGCTGTCAATATGCCC
>WBZZ01000007.1:165000-280872 GCA_019918135.1 Paulinella micropora
TCAGTCTCTCGCCTGATGATCGGGGCCACCGATGGAGCTCCTGAGGGCAAGACTGCACTAAGCCGAGGTTATTCCGCAGTCCCAGCAACCTCTTGCAAGACGTCACCGAATGTGCAAGTGCATACACCAAGCGCGGTTGCTAGAGCTGCCTCGAAACCCCACCCATAACAATCTGGTGTCTGCTGGGTCCTGGGCTATCAACCAGCATATGCGGAGTTTAAGATCTTTTACGCGCGCAACGACCCTCCTCCCCAGCATCTACCACCAAAGGGTTATGAGTTGGCGTCACAGTTTAACGCCTTGAGGCCATTGGGCTGGAACTCTGTTTAGCAAGTGTGACTAGGTTTTTTCATCGGGATTTCCCTCAAATATGTCACAGTCAACACTCCAAGGCAGATTTACTATATCTGAGGCAATAATAATAATAATAATAATAATAATAATAATCATAATCATAATCATAATCATAATAATAATAGTGCTTCTCTGTCAATGGCTGATGCAAATCTGCACATGCGCCTCCATCGTCTCACCCGTGAGGGGAGTACGAAGAATTGACGATAGGCTCTAATGACACCCCCGCACGGGCAGTTCCAACACTTCCAGACGGACCGGTATGTTCAATGAAAATACTGGTGGCACCGACGGGAATCGAACTGGCGACAGGGCCCAGATGGTCATAATAATAATAATAATAATAATAATAATAATAATAATAGTGCTTCTCTGTCAATGGCTGATGCATTTCTGCACATGCGCCTCCATCGTCTCACCCGTGAGGGGAGTACGAAGAATTGACGATACGCTCTAATGACACCCCCGCAAGGGCAGTTCCAACACTTCCAGACGGGCCGGTATGTTCAATGAAAATACTGGTCCAGACGGATCGGTATGTTCAATGAAAATACTGGTGGCACCGACGGGAATCGAACTGGCGACAGGGCCCAGATGGTAGAACTTGACCACTGGGCTATCACGGTGTCCAATAATAATAATAATAATAATAATAATAATAATAATAATAATAATAATAATAGTGCTTCTCTGTCAATGGCTGATGCATTTCTGCACATGCGCCTCCATCGTCTCACCCGTGAGGGGAGTACGAAGAATTGACGATAGGCTGTAATGACACCCCCGCAAGGGCAGTTCCAACACTTCCAGACGGGGACCGGTATGTTCAATGAAAATACTGGTCCAGACATACCGGTATGTTCAATGAAAATACTGGTGGCACCGACGGGAATCGAACTGGCGACAGGGCCCAGATGGTAGAACTTGACCACTGGGCTATCACGGTGTCCAAAAATAATAATAATAATAATAATAATAATAATAATAATAGTGCTTCTCTGTCAATGGCTGATGCAAATCTGCACATGCGCCTCCATCGTCTCACCCGTGAGGGGAGTACGAAGAATTGACGATAAGCTCTAATGACACCCCCGCAAGGGCAGTTCCAACACTTCCAGACGGGCCGGTATGTTCAATGAAAATACTGGTCCAGAAATAGACCGGTATGTTCAATGAAAATACTGGTGGCACCGACGGGAATCGAACTGGCGACAGGGCCCAGATGGTAGAACTTGACCACTGGGCTATCACGGTGTCCAAAATAATAATAATAATAATAACAATAACAATAACACTACAGTATACTACTACTACTACTACTACTACTACTACTGCTGCTGCTGCTGCTGCTGCTGCTGCTACCACTACTACTACTACTACTACTACTACTACTGCTACTGCTACTTCTACTACTGCTACTACTACTACTACTACTACTACTACTACTACTACTACTACTATGATTGATGGAAGTTTATTCCAGTCGCGGCATTGAAAATAAAAGTTACTGTAGTAGTGTTAGTAAGTAATGCTAATCCGCGATACTGAAGCTGAGCTTAGTAGTAGCAGCAGAAGCAGCAGTAGCGCCGGTAGTAGTAGTAGTAGAGTAGTAGTAGTAGTAGTAGTGGTAGTAGTAGTAGTGCTACTACTAGTACTAAGAGTACTACTGCTACTACTACTACTACTACTACTACTACTACTACTACTATACTGCTACTACGCCTAGGCCTTCGATTTAATGAAGTTAAAGTTAATTGTAACCTCTGAGTCTCCTCTGGTCATCCATACAAATCGTTAGCTCAAGAGCTATTGAGAATGACCTGGGCTTTCGATTGCACCCAAAATCATAGATGTCTGCCCCCGAGTCCTCCGTTTTTTTTTCCCCGGTCAGTTGCCAAAGGTGACCAATAAAGAATTGGGGTGATACGGTCGAATATCTTTCTTTCTTTCTTTCTTTCTTTTCGGGTATTGCTCGCCACGTACTGGAGCAGGAGCATGCTCTGGTCGCGCGCGACCGGCGCGAGGCACGTGCTGTGGCCGCGGGAGGGTATCTGTTTCTTCTTCTTGTTCTTCTTCTTCTTCTTCTTCTTCTTCTTCTTCTTCTTCTTCTTCTTCTTTCTTCTTCTTTCTTCCTCTTTCTTCTTCTTCTTCTTCTTCTTCTTCTTCTCCTTCTTCTTCTTCTTCTTCTTCTTTCTTCTTCTTCTTCTTCTTGGATTCTTGGATTCTTTTTATTTAGAGAGATAATTGTACAATTATAACTCATGGAGTACTGCTAACAGCAATTGCCTAAGCAAATCTTCTTCTTCTTCTTCTTCTTCTTCTTCTTCTTCTTCTTCTTCTCCTTCTTCTTCTTAACTCATGGAGTAACTGCTAACAGCTATTGCCTAAAACGAATCGCTGGCCGAGGCAGTGACCAGCGTCTGGGGTTGTAGTCATTAATATATTTAAATTTCGAGTCTGGCGTTACGAGCCTGATTCATTAATAAGTATTGCTTAAGTTCCTTTTTGAATTGGCTTAGTTTGGTTATATGAAAAATATGTTCGGGTAATTTGTTGAATATGTTAGCATTAGTTTGCGTGAAATGCGGGTCGTTTCTGTCTATATATACATATAGTTTTCTTTTTTTAGCATAACCAGTGCGATGGTTATGTGCGGTGTTAGTGCTAATGTATTTATTATCATGTATTGGTTGGTGTTTTATTTTTGTTGAGTGTATGTATGGATGCGTTTCGATACATACCCTGTATATGTATAGGTTATAGATGTCAAGAAGTTTTAGCTTATGTAGAAGAGGGGCAGTATGGGAGCGCGGGGCTGCTTGTACTAGTAGACGTATGATGCGCTGGATATTGACGAGTGGGTGTATATATATATATATATTGTCTTTTGTGCCCCATATTCTTATATTATATATGAGGTGTGGGTAGACATCGAAGTAATAAAGTTGTTGCAGGGTATGGGAAGGTAGGAGCTTATTAGCATATGCTAGGATTTGAACCATAGGGTGGATTTTGGTAATAACGTTGTGGACTTGTTGGTGATATTTGAGGTTACGGTGTAGTACTATGCCAAGAAGCTTGGCTTGTTGGCATTGTTCTATCACCTGACTATTTATCGCGAGATGTTAAAAGGATGTTTATGGAAAATTGTATAATGAGTTTTAGTTGGGTTAGGAACAAGGTTATTGGTATGGAAGTAGTTGATAAGGCGATCTATAGTGTATTGCGCGTTTGGTGATCACAGCGAAAACTAGCGCAACACTGCAAACAGTGTGGTGTCGTCAGCGTATGTATATACTGTGCCATTAGTGATGTGTCGGGTGATATCATTAATGTATAGGAGGAAAATGGTAGTTGATAGTGTGCTGCTCTGTGGGATTCCATGCGTTATTGTTCGCGGTTGCGAGCGGGCATATTGGGTGTGGACTTGCTGGGTTCGATTGGAGAAATAAGAGGCAAAGAATGCAAGGGTGCTATCACAGAAGTTAAAGTTATGTTTGAGTTTATATATTAGTTTATCGTGTTCGACAGTATCATAGGCCTTGGACTAAAGGTCTATGTAAAGGGCGAGGACTAGGTCGTGCTTATTTTTATGTGCAATTATTTTATTTATGATTGTTTGTATGGTCATAGTCGTGGAAGAGTCAGGGCGGAAGGCATATTGGGTATGTGATATTATATTATGGTGTATGAGGTGTGTCATAAGTTGTTTATTTATTATGGTGTCAAAGATTTTTGCAATAATAAGTAAATAGTGAGATCGGGCGGTAGTTACTAGGTATGGTGCTGTCTTTATAAAAAACCAGGAGGAAGGAGGGGGGGGGGGGGGGGGGGGTTTCTGTGGTCCCCACATCACCCCCCCCCCCCCTTTTATCGTCTTGAATTTTGCTATCGTTTGCCATTTTTTACAAAGTTAGTCGTATTAAAGAAATTTTGCCCTAAATCCCCGTTTTTACACATATCCCCACAAAAACACATATCCCAGTTATCCCCACAAAACCGAGGAAAAAAAGAAAATCCAATGGTAAAAAAAAAAAAAAAAACTGCAAATTCGTCCGCACTTCACGGCTAAAATTATTGCGATGACCATTTCGGCCCTTTGGTCCCCGAAATAAAAAAAGGAAATACTACAAATCAAAAATTACTTTTTTCTTTTTGTGTCGTTTGGTTTCAATTATGTTTTCTGGTTGTATGTCTTCTTTTTTTAACTGTTGCTTTATTTTCTTCTCCTTCGTTATCTCTTGAACTTGTTTGTTAATTTGCTTTTCATCATCTACTGGCTTTTCAAACTTAGTCTTTAATAACTCCCGGGGGCTAACTAGTTCTTTATTAGATAGCACAATCTTAAATTCATTTCTACCCGAAACCGTATATATCTGCTTTGACCAAGTTCGTCCGCCTTTTGAAAATAGATTTCGTTGAACTTCTCGTCTTACCTTATCGCCTGGTTCAAAATCATTAATACTTTCATCTCTTTCAATTTTTTGTTTATTAGTAGCTTTTCCATTTAATACATCAATCGGTCTAGCTTTGATTGTTGGATGAAAACGATTATTGTAAGCTTTGACTATATCATCAATGTATGAGACCCAGTCAAAGTTCCCATTGGTTTCAAATAGTATATCAAGCCACCTTCTAATAGTTCTAATAACTCTATCAACTATCGCAAGTGCTTTGTGGTCTCCTACTTCAACTGTTCTGTGTTCAATGTTATGTTCATCAAAATATTTATTAACTGCTCCTTTGTATTCTCCTCCGCTGTCTGTTGTAATGATTTCTGGAATATATGGAATAGATTTTAAATCAGTATATACTTCATTCGCAGTTTTATTTTTCAGAAGTCTAACTTCTAAAAATCTACTATTAGTGTCAATCCAAACCAACATAAAGGCATATTTTTTATTACCTGGTTTATCTTTTAACTTAGACATATCCGCTAAATCTACGAACACTTGTTTCAATGGTTTATCAGCCCATATCGTATTCCATTTTTTACTTTGTTTTTTCTGATAATGTAGTTCTAATGCATGTTGCTCTCAGTTCTTGTATATGGTCGTCCATCGCACCTCCTAATACTTAATGCTTTACCGCCTACAGCGATAGATGTATTCTTATATATTAATCTTCATTATTTTTTTCCTCCATCTTATATAACTATGGATATAAAAGTTTTCAATGAGGATTGTCTTGACATTATACCAAAGATAGAAGAAAAAGTTAATTTAGTTGTGGTTGATTTACCATGTGGGCAGACCGCTTGTAAGTGGATAGTATCATAGACTTAAAGCAAATGTGGGCAGAACTTAAAAAACTATGTCAGCGGAACTGTATATATGTTTTTTTTACTACTACTAAATTCGGCTACAAACTCATTCGATCTAATGAGAGCTGGTTTCGGTATGACATAATATGGGAGAAGAGCGCTAATGCTGGTTTCTTATCAGCTAATAAGATGCCACTAAGAAAACACGAAATGATATATGTATTTAACAACCCGAGCAGACCAAAAGGAGAAAAATTAACATACAACCCTCAGAAGACAGAAGGGAAACCATACCAAATAAAAGGAGGACAACTTCCAGAGTGTGTATATGGCAAAAAAGTAGGTCCTTCAATAATAGATAATAAAGGCGACCGCCATCCTTCATCAATCTTAAAATTCAACAATCCACCCAAATCGCTTCACCCCACACAAAAACCAGTTGATTTATGTGAGTGGCTAATTAAATCATATTCAAACGAAGGTGACTTAGTGTTAGACTTTACGATGGGAAGCGGAACAACTGGCATAGCTTGTATGAATACTAAACGGCGGTTTATAGGTATTGAGAAAGATAAAAACATATTTGAAACAGCGAAAAAAAGAATAGACGAACACAAATTAATACTTAATGACACCTAATGCTTTATCCTTATATATTGCTCTTTCTTTTTTTCTAATAATTAGAACAAAACTCATACATATTTCGCATACTCCTGTGGTAGTTTCAAAACTTTAAAAATATCTTAGATGTGTCATTGTTTTCTTTTTTTGATTTATCGGGTTGTTGATTATAAACATTGACACTAACACGGCTAGTCTTCTTCCCTCCTTTCTTAGGCTTAGGCTCTTCCTCTTCATCACTTTCGATCTCACTCTCGCTCTCTTCTAATTCAGGCGCTTTCTTTTTTACCACTTTCTTCGCCTTCTTCTGTTTGGCTTTAAGTTTCATACCCGCAACCCGTTGGGCAACCATATCAGCAAAGTCGTGTTCAACGTCTTCATCAGAACTGCTTTCCTCGCTTATCTCACCGTCTCTTCCATCAATCATATCCTTCGCCAACTGCTTCTTAGTAATGTGGTCCATCTTTTCGTCATTGTTCATTTCTTTCACATTTTTAGCCTCTTCCTCCGCTAGTAATTCCCTCGCCCTTTCAATCTTTCTCTGCCTCGCATACTGTTTCTTCATCACAGTCGCTTTTTCAAGGTTCTTTATGGCAATCTCTCTATTACCTCTCGGCATTCTTGGTTGTATATTTAACCGAAAATAATTTTTAATAGGATTAATTATTATCCAAAATATATACGAATATGTCAGGTTCTTCATTCAAATCGCTATTAGGCTTGTCTGAAATTGCGGTGGATTCACTGGACATAAAAAACTTAGACTTAACTAACACTAATATTATTGGCTTAAACACTGATAGAGTGCCAGAAGATGCCGACCCCGTAAATCTTTATTATACTGACGGACGATTTGATACACGACTAGCTACCAAATCAACAACAGGCATTAAAGAAGGAAAAAATTTATACTACACAGAGCAACGGGTAAGGGACAACGACGAAGTCAAAGCCTCAACTCAACACCGCTCTAATACATCCAACCCACACCAAACCAGTCTATACAATCTCATAGACACTAACATATCCGCACCAACGGTCGTACAATACTTAACTTATAATGATGTAGATGGTAAATGGAGAAATACAACCATTGGTTCAATTGATACACTCTCTGATGTAGTCATTACAGCACCAGTGGCGATGAATAGTTATCTAACATATAATTCAATAAACTGGGTAAATAAAACATTTCCAATAAATGTGGATGAACTCGGCAATATTAGTATGGGAGGTTATTTGAACATAACGGGAGTTAATTTATTGAATACAAAAGATGTTGATGATTGGATAACAGAGCACATAGCGAACAATGCGAAAGTGTCCGCAGATGGTTCAATTCATACACACAGCGATGTTTTAATTACAGGAACACCCGCCGATAACCAACTGCTCATTTATAGCACGGGGCAATGGAGAAACACAAACTCACCTTTTCTTAGATTGGATGGTCTCGCTATGATGTTTGGAGATTTAAATATGTGAGGTTTTAATCTAGCAAATGTCTGTAATGTTGATGATATTGATGTTTCCGCCCTTGATAGTTCCGCGTTTAAATTAACAGGAGACCAAACCATAACAGGGAATAAAATATTTACTACTTATTTGGGTGTAAAAGATTCAAATCCATCAAACACTGGTAAGTTATTCTTCAATTGCAACAATAATATGGGTTCTATTTATTCGTCGGAGGTAGGTGGAGCAACGGGATATCCACTAAGCATTGTTGGTTCTTCCATACTTCTTGCTTCTACAACGGGGAGTGGAATAACACTGACTGGCAATGTTTTAAATTTTAGTGGCACAACAGCAATTAGCGGACTTCCAGCCCCATTCTATGATGGTGATGCTTCAACGAAGGCTTACACTGATACGAAACTGGCAAAGGACGGCACAGTGGCTATGACGGGCAGTTTAAATATGGGTGGTTTTGCTATTACACATGTTGGTAATGTTGATGGTATTGATGTTTCTGCCCTTGATACTTCGGTGGTCAAACTAACAGGAGACCAAACCATAGCGGGTATCAAAACATTTAGCAGTATAATAAATGCGAGTGCGGGTCTTGATATGAAAAGCCAAAGCATAACAAATGTTAATCTTGTTGATGGCGTGGATGTTTCTACTCTTGATACTTTGGTAGTCAAACTAACAGGAGACCAAACCATAGAGGGTATTAAAACATTTAGCAGTATAATAAATGCGAGTGCGGGTCTTGATATGAAAAGCCAAAGCATAACAAATGTTAATCTTGTTGATGGCGTGGATGTTTCTACTCTTGACACTTCGGTGGTTAAACTAACAGGAGACCAAACAATAGCAGGGAATAAAAATTTTTCATCAACTATTGAAGTAAGCGGTTCATCCAATCCAGCTTCTTTTGATGGTATTGGAATAGCCTTTGATACAAAAATAGGAGTGATTGCAGCACAGAAAACAGCAACAGCGACTTGGTATCCGATACAGATAACTGGCTCGTATGTAGAGTTATATTCGGGTGATACTTTGATTATAACCGCATCTGGCACTACACTATCTTTGAACAACAACAAAATTACAAATTTAGCAACTCCAACATTATCAACAGACGGAGCGAATAAAAGTTATGTTGATACTAATTTCGTGGGACTAACAGGAGACCAAACAATAACAGGAATTAAAACATTCAATGGGACGAGAACCGAGATAAAATATTTAACTCTAACAAACACGGCGGATTTTAATAATGTGGATATCACAAATGGCGGAAATATTACATATAATGGGGCGCGGATATTAAACCAAAACGGAGGAGATATATTCTTTTCTCAGACAACGGGCGATTGGCAGTCTTTCTTATATACTTTAAACACTGATTCAAGTGGAACCGCCGACCAAAGAGGCTACCTATTCACTAATGTAGCATTTGATGTAAAAGGAGCAGGACTTTATATTTCAAAACTTTTGGATAATAAAAGTGCTTCATCTGACATTGTCCGCTTTAACAATGGTGGTATGCGGTTTTATGGTGCCTTAGATATTAATTCAAACAACATAACGAGTGCTGGAACAATAACGGGAACAACATTAACGGCGAGCGGATTATTAACAGCAGATGGCGGTTGCAAGTTATCTATTCAAAATAAAGTGGATGGAGGGAGCGGACAAGGTATATTTTTATATGATACAGATACTACGGCATGGGGGATTTATATGTCAACGTCTGGAGTAAGTAAGAGTTTGGCGGGTGGTTCAGCAGTGGCGGGTGGTTCAGCAGGAGCAGGGGATGCTTTTGCACAGTGGGCTATGAGATTTAGATGTAATAATGGTTCGGACACGGGAATCGTGTGGGAGAATTCATCAGAACAATTGCTAATGTCATTAAACGGGGCATACGTCTCGTTATGGACAAAAGGATTGATAACGGCAAGTGCGGGAATATCAACAACCACATTAACCGCAAGTGGATTAATAACGGCAAATGCGGGGATTACATATACTGGCACACTAACATCAGCAACGAATACCAGTGGAGCGAAAATAGGAGTTCAGGGAATAACAGACGGAACAAACGCAAAAGGAATATTTCTATGGGATACAACTAATACGAGTTGGGGGATTTATGCGGCATCTGGCGGAGGTGGAAACACTAGAAGTTTGGCAAATGGTTTGGCGGTTTCTGGAAATGATTTTAGTTCGTATAGTTTTCGGTTTAGGGTTGCTAATGATTCTAAGATGGGATTTGTATGGGAGAATTCAGCAGAGCAATTGTTAATGTCGTTGAATGGGGCAAATGGAACTTTATGGACAAAAGGATTAATTACAGCAAGCGCGGGTGTATCAACAACAACATTAACAACGAGCGATAAAATAACAACAGCATCAGTAAGCCGATAATCATAGGCAACTCAACAAAGGGAGTGGGAGCAACTGGAGGATTGGAATTATACGGAACGGTGAGTAATGTCGCAGGGGCACACTTACAAGCAATAACAACGGCGGATGCTTATCCAACATTTCAATTATTGAACTGGGCACACGACAATGTCAATTTAAGTTTTGATGCTTATTTTGATGGCACGAACTGGAAATCATCTTCTGCGACATCTAACTTTCTAATTCAAAAAGGTGGAAAACTCGCTTTTTATTATAATTCAGGAACAACGGTTGGAAACAATATATGTTACACTGAGGCGATGAGTATTAATACAAGCGGAGATGTAAGCATCACAACAGCATCCAGCGGATTTTTAACACTAAAACGATATCAGGTTGCTACCCACAACCCACAAATATTTATGAAATCAGGGGGATATTCATATTATGCTTCTGTATGTGCGATTAATGGTTTGCTTCACGCTTGGACTACTTCAAACTCTACTGGTGAGAATTCTGGTAATTATGTTTATGTTCCTCTTAATAGTAATTGGACATATACATCGGACAGAAGGCTAATTTCAGATATTAAAACATTAGAATGTGGAGATTGTTGCGAGAAATTAATGAAGATAAATTGTTGTTCATATTATTGGAAATCAGACGAAAAGAAAGAAAAAAAATGCCACGGATTTATTGCGGGCGAAGTAAAAAAGATTTTCCAGAATTCGTATCTGAAAGCGGAATAAAAGCAGACGACGGAGAAGGATACCTTGAAGGCATAACATATACAGACTTCATACCAGTATTAATTAGCGCTTTTCAACATATGGCCGAAAAGGTAGTTAATTTAGAAAAAGAAAATAAAACTTTACTTAATATATTACAAGACCAAGCAAACCAATTAGCAGAAATCAGAGCAGTCGTTTTCCCTTCCAATGCCACCGCCTAGATTACACCCACCACCAATCATAGAGACGGAAGACCTTACACCCGAACTCAAAAACCGTGTGCTAGATGTCCAAATTAAACAGGAAGAAAAAAAGATAGACCACGATTACGAGGACAGCTGGGATTGCTGTTTGACTAAGCGAAAAACCGACAGCCGACGTATTAAATACTTATTTCAAATGGGTATCATTATTGCCATCATCACCCTTTGTATCGTGAGGTTATCTGAAAAGAACTTACCGTGTGAAGTTGCTAACACTTACGTTGGTATTTTAACCTTACTTATCGGTATCTGCCTTCCTAGCTCATCTTCAAGTAAGAAGTGAGCATTCATATAGTTGAGTTTTATACCAAGAAGCATCATTTGAGCATATTAAAGGTAAAGCCTCATCCCATCCGACACACCAATCGCTGAAAGGCTTATACACACATTTAAATTTGGTTTCTATTCCTTTTTGAATACAATAAAGACAACTTTCATTTTTTTTATCACTGACCCGTGAATAGAAATCACAGGCGGTCCGAGCATAAATATTAATTAATAAAAAGTTTATGAGCAGTAATATAGAGAGCATCGCAATGGCAGACTATAAATACCAAAAGATTATTTTTCTGAGTAATGATTTTGTTGGCGGTAGCAAGACATTTGACAAAAACATTCAAATGAACTTTACACCAACAAGAATGAATGTTAAGTTTATCCACTATATGAATGACTCTTCTGAGACGAAAACAAAAATCCTTCATATGGACCGCATTGGAATTATTGGCACATTTGCCGACAGCACCACGGCCAACATTTCAAATCTCGGCTATAATATTGGAAATATCGGCTGGACCGACGGCCAGTATTCGTTTAGGGTACTTAAAACAGACAATGGCAGTATTGAGACAGACCTCTTGGGTGGAAGAATTGTTATATGCTTAGAATTTTTAGCTTAATATAAATATATAGTGATGGAGAAAATTAACGATATACGAGTTAGACCAGTCAAGCAAAACGGAGATGGCGACAAATTGGCAAAAGGATATAAGTTATTTGATGAGGCATTCGCTAACATTTTTCTTCTCGCTCGCAAGAAGAGTGGCAAGACGACAGCACTGTTTGAAATCCTGAAACGAACGACCGATAAAAAAACCCGTATTGTTATTATTGCCAGCACAATACACAAAGACCACATCTACAAAGAAATGGTTAAGCACTTCAAGAAGAAGGGAAACCCGATGGCAATATATACATATTTGAAAACGGACGGATACAGTGTGATTGATTACGAATTGGACAAGCTCAACAAACCCGACGAGGAGCAAGAAGAAGGCGAGATTGTTCAGGACGGTAAATAGGAAGTACAAAAGCCAAAGTTTCTTTATTTTGGAAAAGAGGAAAAGAAGAAGCAGGAGGGAGGCGAAAAGGTGGAGAGACCGAGCAAATACATCACACCAGAAGTTGTTTTCGTGTTAGATGATTTGGGTAGCGGATTAAGGGATAAGTCTGTGAGCGAGCCGCCCGCCACCGAGCCTCCCGCGCCGACGACGACCACGACCACCAGCGCGACCGAGCCCCCGCCACCGAGCCGCCCGCGCCGGCGACGACCAGCGCGACCGAGCCCCCCGCGCCGGCGACGACCACGACCACCAGCGCGACCGAGCCCCCCGCCACCGAGCCTCCCGCGCCGACGACGACCGCGACCACCAGCGCGACCGAGCCCTCAGCGCCGGCGACGACCACGACCACCAGCGCGACCGAGCCACCCGCGGGCAAGGAGCCTTCCTCCCCCGTGTTCCGTTCCGTGTGGGAGGTGGCCGCCGGCCAAGTGCTGCGCCTCCCGGCCTACCCCCTGGCCCCCGGAGCGTCCATCGCTTGGAGCGACGGCCAGGTCCTCGAGTGCGGGCGCTACCCGACCGGCTGCGAGCGTGTTTTCCCCACCGCTGGCCGCTACTACGCCACGACGCGGGCGCGCCTGGGCGGCTGGAAAGTCCCGCCGCCGCATCGCGTAGGCCGCGGGAGCCCCGGGGCAGCCGGGATAGGGAGTAGGAAGTGAGGGGAACGCACAGGGGGTCCGGGGCCCGTACAAGTCATTAAAAAAAGGACGCTACTAGTTTTTCTGTGCCAGCCCGGAGAGGGACACGACCCCGGCCGGCCCGGGTCAAGGGGAGCGGGCTGACCGCGCGGCGGCCAGTCCCTTGGAGGATCGCCGAGGGAGGGGGGAGGCGCTTGTGCCTGGCCAACCAGGGTTCCGGAGAAAAAACTCGTTCCCCGTCGCCCACCAGCCTTTGTGCAGCAGACTCCAGCGAGCCAAGGCCCGTGTCGGCCTGCCCTGTTGCTAAAGAGAAAGTTTTTTTTAACTAGGTCAACAATCAAGCTGCGGCAGCCTTGGGCTCTTTTTCTCTCTCTCTCTCTCTCTCTCTTTCTCTCTCTCTGGGGGGGCGGGATCCGCGGCCGGCGCACGCCAGCGGACCGAGGCCCCGGTGGAGAGACCGGCCTGTCCTGTGGCCCCAATTTCTTTTTACCAAGTCCGCAGCCCAAGCTGTGACAGCCCGTGGTTCTGCCTGACTCGCTCAGAGCTGCTGGCAGGGGGGGGGGGAGAGCCCGCGGAGAGGAAGGCCGTGGGGCTCCTCAGCCGCCGAGCCCTGCCTGGCGGTAGCTCTCCCCCTTCCCCGGGCCTACCCGGCAGGTCCGGGCCTGCTGGCCTGCCCTGCGCCTAGGCGGCCGTCTTTCGCCGTTTCGGCAGGTGGAGGCGCACGCCCTGCTGCTGGGAGCATATCTCCCGCAGTTGTTGCAGGCTGAACAGCGTACAATCTTGGCTCACTAGCCGCGGGCAGCCCGCGAGCTTGATGTAGGCATTCGGGACCCGCCCTGCCGGAACGGTTAGTTTGTCTAGTACCGGGCAGCTAGCCAACGTTAGCTGAAATCTTCGGCACTGGCCGGCAGGCAGCACTAGCTCAGTCAGGACAGCGCAGTTTCCTATGGACAGCGTCAACCTCTCCACTTGGGATAAGTCGGCTGGCAGCACGAGCTTAGCCAGAGCGGAGCAGTCCGTGATCGTCAGCTCCAGCTCCGTCACGCCGGGCATGGCTGCTGGCACTGCGAGCTCAGTCAGAACAGCGCAGTCTCTTATGGACAGCGTCAACCTCTCCACTTGGGCTACGTCGGCTGGCAGCACGAGCTTAGCTAGAGCGGAGCAGTCCGTGATCGCCAGCTCCAGCTCCGTCACGCCTGGCATGGCTGTTGGCACTGCGAGCTCCGTCAGAGCGGGGCAGCCCGTGATCGCCAGCTCCAGCCCCGTCACGCTGGGCAGGGCCGTTGGTAACACGAGCGCTGGCAGAAGTTGGCAGTCTTGTACCCGGAGCGTGAGCTCCTGGCACACTGGTAGCTCGACGGGCAGCCGGAGCCAGGCCAGAGCGGGGCAGGCGGTGACCGTCAGCTCCAACTCCGCCACGCTGGGCAGGGCCGTTGGTAACACGAGCGCTGGCAGACGTTGGCAGTCCTGTACCCGGAGCATGAGCTCCTGGCACACTGGTAGCTTGGCGGGCGGCACGAGCTGGGTCAGAGCGGGGCAGGCGGTGACCGTCAGCTCCAACTCCGCCACGCTGGGCAGGGCCGTTGGTAACACGAGCGCTGGCAGACGTTGGCAGTCCTGTACCCGGAGCATGAGCTCCTGGCACACTGGTAGCTTGGCGGGCGGCACGAGCTGGGTCAGAGCGGGGCAGGCGGAGATCGTCAAACCCCACTCCGTCACGCTGGGCAGGGCCGTTGGTAACACGAGCGCTGGCAGAAGTTGGCAGTCCTGCACCGTCAGCGTACAGGCCGTGTAGTTCAGCCACCCCGTCAGGGGAAGCTCGAGCTTCTGCAGCACGGGGCATTCCTCGACTGTCACGCCTGAACTGGAACCCAGTCTTACCTCCTCCGCTTCATCCCGCACCCGCAGCCTCTCTATCAGCGGCAGTCGCAGGGCCTCGAGCTGGTCGCAGCGCTTGGCGGTCACAGTGAACGCACCCCGTACCTGGGCCAGCGCGGAGAAGTCACAGGTCTGCAGCAGGGGGCACTCCAACTCTACCTGGACCGGCCCCGCTACCTTCCAGAGCTTAGGCAGCGACAGCTCTTGGAATGCTGGGCAGTCCTTGACGCACACCGACAGTTCACAGCCTACTTGCGCTAACAGAGGCAAAGCAAACTTCTTTAGGTCGGGACAGCGTTTGAAGCTGACGCGGCTCCTCCTAGACTCGCCTCGCCCCCGCACCAGCCGCAGCCCCGGTAGCGTAAACTCCTGTAGCTTCGCGCAGCCCCGGAATTCTAGCCAGAGCTCTTGATCCACTAGACGCAGCAAGGACAAGCTTACCAGCCTAACGTCGGAGCCCTGTACTTTGAGCACGCAGCCCCCGCCCCGCACCCTGCTGAGCAGCGGCAGGTCTAGGTTTTCGAACACAGGGCAGTTCTCGAGGGACACACTTAGGGACCCCCCGAAAGCAGGCGCGTCGTCGTCCTCCGCCGGGCCTCCTCGGTAAGAGCTGCCAACCTCTTTCTTCCCGATGGTACGCAGCAGGGGCAAAGTGCAGTTACGCAGGGTGGTACAGTCCTCGAAATGTAGCCTCAGGCCACGCTCCTGTCCCCAGCCCTGGCCCACGGCCGGCCGGTGCGCGAGCAGTTGTAACAGGGGCAGAGTGAAAGCCGTGAGGCGCTGGCAGGCACAAAAGTCCAGGCCCAGCAGGTAGCCCACCGATGCAAATTTAGGCAAGGTAGCCTCTGCCAGGGTGTCACACCCGTGGAACCCGAACTCGGCCTCTTCGTATACATTGTACAACTTTGGTAGTGCGAAGCCGGACAGGCGTGGACAGCTACGGAGTTCCACGCCGAGGTTTCCGGCCACGACGGCCAGCTCGGGCGCGTGGAACAGCTCGAAGTCCTGCAATGACGGGGCGGCGGGCGCTGCCGGGCGGGGCGAATAATAGCCGGGGGTGGGCTTGGTAGGGAGCAATCGTACGTGCAGGCCCCTGGCTCGCGCCAGCCGTGGTAACAAAAGCTCAAGCAGGGTCCTACACGCGTACAGCCCCAGCGTGAGGATTCCCTCCGTGGCGCAGAGCTCCGGCCAACTCAGGGTACTCAGCTGGTGGCACTGGTTCGCCTCCCAGTGCAGATCCCCGTTCCCTGGCTTGACTTGCAGCGCAGCGGCACAGCTGCCGCGAAGGCCCACTCGGACCGGCTGTGGGCTGTCGCCGCTGCGCAAAGAGGTGTCGATGGTGGCGAGGGCCGGACAATCCTCGAAGAGTAGCGCTGGCTGCGAGGAGGGGCGCCGTTCGTGCCGCTGCGCTTGCTGCGTAAAGACAAACCGTTGCAGTAGCGGCAGGCCGGACAGGGTGAACTCGGGAAGGATTTTCCCTGGCTCCGGCAGGACGGTTTGGGTAAACTCGAGCGCCGTGATCTAGTCCAGGAACGGCTGCGCGCCGGCTCCTGTCCTGGCGAGCTTCAGGTACGTGCATTCGTCTACGGCCAGGTGATGCAGGCATAGCCGCCGGACGGGGAAAGCCTGGGGTCCCGCGAAGGGGAAGTACCCCGCGTTCTGGCTGGCGAGCTTGGCCAGCTCTTGGTCACGGCCCGCGGGGTAGCTTTCGCCCCGGGAGATGACCAGTTCGGGGAGCACAAAACCGCCGTTCTGGGCGCTGGCCCCGAGCCCAAGCCTAGCCGCGACGCCGAGCGAGTCCCAGTAGCTTGCCCTGCGCAGCTGCACGTCGGCGGTAGAGCGGGTAGCGGCCGTGCGCACAACGGGAAGGACTGTGCCCACCGGAGGAATTAGCAGGGGAGCAAACGCCAATATGTCAGGCCCGCCCCCGGCCAACGCGTCGCCGGCCTTTCGCCACGCGGCTTGTCTACCCTGCAGGGCCCGGTAGTTGTTGCTGGCCCAGCCTTGGATTTCCGTCAGGTAGTCCATCGGCCGGGCGCCGAATTCGGCCAAGAGCGGTGCTAACTGTAGGTTATTTCTGTCGGCAACAGACAGCCGCAGACTGCGCAGATGCAGATAGTTCAGCAAGGCGCTTGGTTCTCTAGCGGCTGTGCGCTGGGCGGGCAACAACATCTGGCACACCCTGAGGCCGCGGGCGCTGTCCTGGGTGGTTAGGAATCCTAGGAGGTTGGTGTTGGCGGAGACCAGGGCCCCCGTCGAGACCGAACGCCGGTCGCAGCTGGCGCATTTCCTCTCCCGTGCTTGGCTGAGGCCTGCCCTTTTTTTTTCGTCGGCCATGTTGCATCTTGGGAAATAGACCGCTGCGCGGCCTTGGCTCCGCCGGCGCGCTCTCTTCTTCTCTTGCTCCCCCCCCCCTTCCTCTCCTTTCGCGCCCAGGGGAAGGGAAGCAAGGGGGGGCTGCACGGGCCGGGCGCATGCGCGCGGGCCGCCACCGGCGCCCGCCCGCGGGCACGGAGGGGGGGGCTGGCGCGCGAGCCCCCGCCGCCGGCGCCCGCCGGCGCCCGCCCGCGGGCACGGAGGGGGGGGGAGGCTGGCGCGCGAGCCCCCCCCCTGCACGTGCGCGGCGCGCGCTCTTTTCCAGGGAGAAAGGGAGCGCGTCCGCTTCACTTTCCGCCCGGCGTAGAACGTAAAACATGCTGCAGCTGGACCAAGAGGACGATTATCCTCTGCTAGACTTCCTCCCGCCGCTGGTGATGAGTGGCTCCCCCGGCGCCCACCCCTCCTCACCACCAGCGGGCTCTCCCACCCTGCCCCAACCACTACCTGACCCGCAAGACTGGCATCTTGCTAGCCCGGGTAGCCTGTTGGCCGACAGCAGCGGACAGTGCGCCGCTTCGGACACACCCGAGCGTGGCGCTGTACCTGGGCCACCAGACGGCGTGCCTTGGGCCCAGGGCGACCCCCCGGGCGACCCCCCGGGCGGCGGGAAGGCAGTGCTGGAGGTAGCGGCGCTGCAAGAACTCTGGGCCGAGTGCGAGAAGGAGGGAGCCTTGCTCGCGGGCCTGTTCGACCGCCTGGTCGCCCGGGGAGGTAGCCGCACCCCGGTGCTCAGGCCGGCGACCAGGCCGGCGCAGGGCCTGTGGTCCTTTGGTGGTGATTACAACGTGGCGGTCCTGCCCGGCCCGGACGACGACGGCAGGGGGGCAGGCAGAAGCTGGGGCGGGGCTCTGGCCGGGGCCGCGGCCGCCCCTAGCGCTACCGCCCGGTTCGGGGCGCACACGCGCACTCAGGCGCGGGACTTCGCCGGCCCTAAGGCAGGAAGACGGAGCCCGCACAGGACGCCGCGTCGCGGGCGGAACGACCCCCCGCGGACCAGCGCAGGCACGATCGCCCCGACAAGGAAAAGATGTGCCGGGACGAACGCAACGGCTACTTGCGGGAGCTGAAGGACCTGCTGAGCCTGCCCGAGAATACACAAGCTAACAAGGTGTTGGCGGAAACCGTGTACAAGGTGCGCGAAGTCGTGACCACTAGTATCTCCCGCGAGCTAGAGTGTCCGCTGCCCTTCCGTCGCGCCCGGGGGCTCGGTAAGAACAAGAACGAGAATGAGCGGCGCAAGGAGTTGGCGCTCATGTGCCGCGAGATGACTGCGCGCCTGGGCCTGGGCAAGACCACGTACAACCAGGTTATAGCGCGCGCACTGGACGTACTGAAGAGCACGGTGGGCTATGGCCCGGGCGCTCAGGACTTGGAAATCTCCCCCCTCATCCATCAGCCCTCCTTTCTGTAAAGCGGCGGCCTGCCGCCTCCTCTCTATTAAAAGCTCAGGCACCGGTCCAGGGCACAGCACCCGGCGAGGTTGGGGGCCGGCCGGGAGCGGACTAGCTAGCGCCGGCGGTACGGAGGGGGGCCGGGAGGGGGCTTCGGTCTGAGGAGTACCGGCGCGGCCGCGCCCTGACTTCCCCCCTCAGGAAGGGGGGAGCACTTTTCGCACCGGTCCGGGTGGTGGCTGGGGAGGGGCTGCCGGGTTCTACAGTCAACTCGTGGCCGGCCGCGCTAGGACGCCAGGCCACGTCCGCCGGCGCCCAGAGGACCGCAGCTAGACTTTTTAATTGGCTGCTCAGGCACACCCCGGCCGGCGAAACTAAGCCCGCTCGCTGTCACTGTCTGCCGCGCGGGGCGGCGGTCATTCGTAGAAACTGCACAGGGGGCCGCGGTCCGGGCCCGTGTCTGGCGCGTTCACTGCCGCCTGCATGCCGCCGGGCGCCTGGCCAGTAGGGCCGGCGGGGCCAGTAGGACCAGCGGAGGCGGCCGGCGGCGCCTGGCAGTCTGGGGGCGGCGGGGGGGCCGAGTCCGCCTGCGTGACGGCCGCCGGGTCGAACGCGTAGTTCACAAAAGCCCCGTCGTCCTCCTCCCGCGGCTGTCCCCCGGGGGCGACGGCGCCGGGGTCCGGCCCCAGGGCGCACACCGGCCCGGCCTCGTCGTCCGAGGCGCCGAGCACATAGACGGGCGAGTCCAGGGGCACCTCTTCTGCCGGGCCCAGGGTGCAGGCAGTAGGTAGGGCGGCCGGCCCCTTCGGGGGGTTCCCTGGGGGGGCCAGCGGGGGGGCCAGCGGGGGAGCCAGCGGGGGGGCCAGCAGGCCTTGGTCGAGGCTGGCGGCGGCGGCCGCCGGGGGAGGAGGAGCGGCGGCGGACACGCCCTCTAAGAGAGGAGCGGCGGCGGCCGCACCCGCCGGGGGAGGGGCGGCGGCGGCGGCAAAAACGCCCGCCGGGGGAGGAGCGGCCCCCCCGGCGTCGGGCCGCGAGGCGGGCGGAGCTGGGCTGCGGTGGCGGCGGCGGCGGGGCGAGCGCTGCCCGGAACTGGGCGAGGGGGAGCGTACGCGCCGGACCCCGGGGGGCCGGTGTTCGCGGGAGCGGCGCGGCCGAGGCCCCGCTGGCGGGCTGCGGCTGCGCGGCCGCCCCTCGGCCGAGCTGCGACTGCGCGGGCGGAGCGCCCTGCCAGCTTCCTCCTCGGCCTCGCGGGGGGGCCGGGCAGTGTCCACCGCGCGGGGGGAGAGCCCGCCCAACCCCCAGGCCAGGTTCGTGCACGCGAGTGCGTACACCTCGGACGGCCCCGTGGGCCCAGGGGCGGGGAAGAACGGGCACAGGTACACGGGCCCCGCGGGGGGCGCGGCCCCGCGCGCGATCAGCGCCAGCCGGCCGCCGCGACCGCGCACCCCGGCGCCCAGCGCCGGGCACAGGCGGCGCAGGCAGTAGTCCAGGAGTGGCAGGTCGGTGTCCGGCGTAAAGCGGTGGCAGTTGCTGAGCTCGACGCGGCAGCGCGACGAGCGCAGCAGCCTGGCCGTCCCGTTCCAGAACTCGGCGCTGCACCCCGGGTCGTACAGCGCCCGGGCCGGCAGCAGGCGCGCCAGGGCCCGCCCCGCCCGGCCGTACGCGGCCACCGGCTCGGCCGGGCCTGCGGGCGGCGGCGCCCAGCGCTGCCCCAAAGCGTCGATCAGCACGTCCAGCAGTCCGGCGGGGGCCCCGCACAGCCACGCCAGCAGCAGCGCGTCCGCCGCCTCGCCGGCGCTGCCCCCCGCCCGGGCCAGGGCCTCGCCCGGCCGTACCCTCGGCCACGGCGCACGCCAGCTGCCAGAGGACCAGCACCAGCTTGCTGCGCGGCGCAAAGTCACGCCACGCCAGCTCGGCCAGCCAGGGCGAGCCCCGGCCGCCGGCCGCCGCGTACGGGATGCGCCAGGGCACCTCCAGCTGCCGGTCGGCGCCGCCCCCCCGCAGCCGGCACAAGGAGCGCTGGCCCCCCTGCAGCGGGGCGGCCGGCCGGCCGGCCCAGCCCCCGGGCTCCGCCAGGCGCAGCACTAGCTCGGCGCGGTCGCGGTCCGCTGACACGACCGACAGGGAGCCCCGTTCCAGGCCCCACACCGTCTGCACCCCGTGCTCGCGCCAGCGGGCCCGCAGCGCTCGCCACAGCTCGCACCAGAAGTACGCCAGCGGCCGGGCGTCGCCGGACTCGGGGTCCAGCAGTCCTGTCGCCCGGCCGCGGCCGGCCAGGGCCAACAGGACCTCCCCGCCCCAGGCCAGGCAGCCGCGCCCGAGCACGGCGGGGGGCGAACGCGCGCAGGCTCGCGCCCAGCTCCGGGCGTCCTCCAGGCACGCCGGCGGCGGCAGCCCCAGCCGGGGCGCTTGTTCCCGCAGCCACCCCGCGCCCGGGCCGCCGCGCAGCAGCGCCCACGACGAGCCGACCGGGTCTTGCAGCAGCGCCAGCGGAGCGCCGCGCACCAGCTCCGCGTAGCGCCGGCCCTCGCTGTAACGCAGCCGGGCGGCCGGCGCTCGGCCCGGCGGCGACGACGGGGATGACGATGACGAGGATGACGAGGACGGCCGCGAGGACGAGGAGGACGAGGATGACGAGGACGGCCGCGAGGACGAGGATGAAGAGGACGAGGATGAAGAGGACGAGGATGACGAGGACGAGGATGACGAGGACGGCCGCAAGGGCGAGGACGGCGACGACGAGGACGAGGACGGCGGCGGCGGGGGCCCCCAGTCCGGCGGCGGCGGGCCGAGCCCGGCCCACGCGTCCACCATCGAGGGCCGCAGCGCGGACCCCGTCGTGAGGGGCGGGCCGTGCGTGCCGCTCGCTTCCGACAGCGCAAGCCGCTCCTCGGGCCCGGTCGTCGCGGGCAGCACAAAGAGGCACGTGCCCAGGCGCCGCCGCCAGTACTCGGACCGCCCCCTAAACAGCGGCGACAGCGACGCCGCCACGCCGCGGCGCGCGGCGGGCTCGTCCGGGAACGACACGACCAGCCACGGCAGCAGCTGCGGGTCCGCGTCCAGGGCCGTCCGCAGCGCGTCCCACGGTTCCGCGCCGCCCGGCGGCCAGGCCACCCACAGGCCGGGCGCCCCAGGCCGCGCACCACTGCCGCACGTAGGCAGGGGGCGGGCCGCCCAGGGACAGATAGCAGGGCCGAACGCCGCCGCTCCCCCCGGGCGGCCGGCCGCGCGCGCCCGTGAGCAGGGCCCAGACCACGAGCAGCCGCGCGCGCTCGTCTTCGTCGGCGGCCAGGGCCCGCACGGGGCCCAGCTGGTGCTGCAGCAGCGCAAACAACACGCCCCGCACCCGCGGCACCCGCAGCTGGCACCAGGACTGGCCGCCGAGCCCCGCCGCCACGTCCCGCACGTGCCGCTCCAACTGCGCGCAGCCCGGCAGCGACACGGGCCAGGCCCCGCCGAGCGCCGGCCGCCCCGGGTCCAGCGCGGCCCTAAAGTCCTGCACGGGGGGGCCGCCCAGCCGCTCGGCGCGGCCCGGCTCCGCCTGCCGGCCCTGCAGCCACTGGCTCACGTGCTGGTCGTGCGGGTCGAACACCCAGCCCCCGGGCGGCGTGTCCTGCCGCCGCAGCCACCGCAGCGCCGCCGCGACGCTCGCGTCCTGGAACGAGGCGTCGCCTCGCTGCACCAGGCACCACGGGCCCAGCGCCGCGTTGTCCGCCGTCGCCACCCACGCGTCCGGGTAGCGCAGTGGCAGGGTGGCCTGCGCGGGCGCGGCCGGTCCCGGCCGCGCCCAGTAGCAGCGCTGGCCCTCCTCCACGACCCAGCGCCACACCTCGTGCGTGTTCCCCGTGACCAGGGCCGCCACTACCTGCAGGCCGGGGGCGGTGCGCTGGCCGCTGGGCCTCGTCTGGCTCAGCACGTGCCGCAGGTTCTGCAGGAACAGCGCAAAGCGTGACCAGGCGTGGTCGATCGTGCTCGCACAGCCGCGTTGTTCCGGGGGAGTCGGGCCTAGCAGCGCCTGCACGGCGCTCACAAACCAGGCAGGGTACGGCCAGGCCGGCGCGGCGGCCGGCGCGGCGGGCGGGCCCGACGGGGGCGGCGCTGCGCTCCTGGCTAGCAGAGTACGCGTCATGGTTCTTTCTGGAGCCGACGAGGCCCCGCGCTGCGGCCACGCCCGCCCCCCTCCCCCCGGGAGGCTGGCCGGGGACGCCCCCTGGCCGCGGCGCGCTGCCCCCCCCCCCGGGGGCGGGGCGGGGCCCGGTGGGGGGGGGGCGGGCCGCGCGCGTGGACGCGGCCCGGTGGCCTCCCGGGGGGGAGGCGTGCTCCTCTCCCCCCCCCCCCCCGCTCCCCGCCTCCCCCCACCCCCTTGGCCACCGGGCCGCGGCCCGGGGGGGTGCGTCCTGCCGGCGGCAGGGGAGGCGGGTTGCCGTGCCCGCACCCCCCTGGCCCCTTTTCCCCACCTGCTAAACCACCAGTCCCGGGCTACAGATGCACCCCGCCTCCGCTCGCCAGCTGTGGCGCCCGTTGCACCTCCTCCTCCTGCTGTGCGGGTGGCTGCGGGCCGCCTGCGCCGGGTGCATGTACCCGCTCCAGTGCCCGACGCCAGAGGAGGCGTGCCCCCCCCGTCGTGTGCCCCGGCGGCGCCACGATCCTCGAGCTGACGACTGCGGCCCCGCAGGACACGTTCGTGTGGCCGCTGTGGCCGCCCGCCGCCCCGACCACCGTCCCGACGTCGTTCACGGTCAAGTGGGGGGACGGCTCGCCCCCCACGCCGTGCCTGGACGCCGGCGCCGCGCCGTGCGCGCACACGTACGCGCTGGCCGGCACGTACACGGTGACGGCAGACCCCGGCGGGCGCTACCCCGTGCGCGGCTGGGCGCTGACGCCCGCCTGGCACTCCACGGGGCCCGCGGGCCTGTGGCTGGACGCCGTGAGGCAGTGGGGGGAGCTGCGCTTCCACGAGACAAGCGGCTACCACCTGTACGCGGCGCCTGGGCTCGCCTACGTGCCGCCATTGAATGTGCTGCAGGACACGGGGCTCGTGCAACGCTGGGACTACAGCTTCGCTCGCCTGACCACTACGCTGACGGATGTGAGCTACGGGCTCAATGTGTCGGGCGCCGAGTCAGTGGTCGGCCTGTTCGAGAACTCCACTGGCCTGCAGAGCCTGTGGGGCACACGAGGCTGGGACACGCGCCGGCTGCGCAACGCCAGCCGCGCGTTCGCGGGCCTGCCGGCGCTGACCGAGCTCGACTTGTCGCGCTGGGACACCGCGCGGCTCGAGGACGTGAGCGAACTGTTGGCGGGCGGCTCGGCGCTCACGTGGACGGGGGTCGGCGGCTGGACGTCGCTGCCGAGCCTGTCGCGCTTCTCGGGGCTGTTCGCGGGCCTAGGCAGCGACTTCCGGGAGGCGCTCACTGGCTGGTCGACGCCCACGCTCGCGCCGGGCTCGGCCGACTGCACGCGGCTGGCGCCGTACACGGCGCTCGGTCAAGCGCACTGGCCCGCCGCGTGCTCGCGTTCGCTCTTCCTAGCGCTCGTGCGCACACACGTCCCCAACGTCCTGGCCACGCTGACGCTATCGCCCGCGGCCGGCCCGGGCCAGGGCGGCACGTACGGCGTGGACTGGGGGGACGGGTCGGCGCCCGGCTCGTGCACGCACGCCAACGGCACAACGTGCACGCACACGTACGCGGGCGCCGGCGACTACTGGCTGCGCCTGAGCGGCCGCGTGGACGGGCTGCGGTACGTGGAGGGCGCTTGGGTGGTGGACGTGGTGGCCTGGGGCGACGTGCAGCCGTACCACCCCGCCGGCAGCACGACCCCACTCTTCACGCGGGCGGTGTACGTTGCTGGTGCCAAGGAGTTCCTGTTGCGCTACCTGGCGCCGACGGCCGGCGCGCGGGCCCTGCACGGCGTGGCGCCTGGGTACCTGCTGTACAGAATGAGTGAGTTCGTGGGCGACGCGCGCGACTGGGACTGGTCGTGGCTTACGCCCGCCACGCACCCCAACGGCTTCCTCCGCCTGTTTCAGGACTGCGCCAAGTTCAACCAGGACCTCGGCGGCTGGAACACGAGCGGCATCGCTAGCCGTGCGGGTGGCGGACGTCGTCCGCCACGAACCTGGACTCGATCTTCCTGGACGCTAGGGCCTTCAACCAGCCCCTCGATGGCTGGCCCACCGGCCGGGTCACCCGCCTGTCGTACGCCCTGGCTTGTCCGCTGCACAACTGCGTCTTTAACCAGCCCCTGGGCAGCTGGGACGTGTCGGCCGCGGCGGGCTGGGAAAATGGCGGCCTGTGGGGCATGTTGATGGGCAACTGTGTGTTCGATCAGGACCTCCGGAGCTGGAACCTCAGCCTGCATTCGGCCGGGGCGGGCGCGTGCGCACGGATCTTCCAGCCCTATGGTGTGTACACGCCCGACCAAGGCATCCAGCCGAGCCACCTGCCTGCCCAGTGTACTGGCTACGTCCGGGGATGCGGCAAAAATCAGGGGAACAATAACTGCGCCGGCCTTCGGCTGGGCCGGGCCCCGGCGGGCCCCGGCGGGCGGGCGGGCGTGGTGGGTGTGGGCCAGGGGGGCCGCGGCAGCCTGGGGTCCCGGATGCTCCGGGGGGGCTGCGCCGGCCGGGGACTCTCTCCTCCCCCTTCCGGGCCACGTCTCCGGCCCCCCCCCCCCCTTCCGGCCCCCCCCCCCCTGCCGGGAGGGGGCAGGGCGGGGGGAGAACGGCGCCCCTCTCCCTGGCACGGGACGCGCCCCCGGAGGGGGGAGGTAGGGGGGTGCGGCCGCGCGGGCGGCGCTGCTAGCCTGGCAAAGCCTAGCGCCCTGGCTCTGCCGTCCCTGCCCGTGCTATTCATGCACCGACGCCGGGGTACGTGGCTGTGGGTGTGGCTGTGGCGGCTGCTGCTGTGGCTGGCGGTGGCTGGCGCTGGCTGCGGGGGCGCCTCCGTCGCCGCGTACTGTACGCCGGACCCGAGCCCCTCGGCCCCGGCCCCGGCCCCGGCCTCGGCCTCGGCCTCGCCGTCCCCGGAAGCCAGCATTCAGGAGGCCACCGTCTGGTTCGGGCCCGGGCCCTGAGAGCCCGGCGGCGGCAGCGCCTGGGCTAGGGCCAGCCGGCCTGGCCAACATGAAGAGAGTGAGAGTGAGAGAGAGAGAGCCACGCTCTAAAAAAGGAGGCTCTGTTGCCTTGGCACTGTCTTCTTTGTGGATTAAACCAGACTTACTTACTGGGCAGCCAAGCCGCCGCAGCTGAGCGGCCCCCGGGGACAGTCGGTCACACGCCAAGTGACCCTGCAGGCCAGCGGTGCCACCGGTGGACCGAGACCAGGCGCCACTGGCCTGCCGCCACCGGGGTCGTAGCGGCGCTTGCTCGGGCTGGCCGACCTCTCTCCGGCACGCAGAAAAGCCTCCGGTCGACGATGTACGCCGTGGACGTTGGTGGACAGCCAGCTTAGGCACTAACTCGAGTTTATTAGGCAGAGGCTGCACACAGCGGCTCTTCCAAAGCAAGACTAAACCAAGGAAGAGAGAAGACTACCCCGTTGCCCCAGCTCCCCCAGAACTACTTCGCCCCCTTCCACCCCGACGAGACTCTCTCCCTGTTGGTGCTGCCAGCACCAGCGGGTCAGAGACCGGCCGCTGTGCCGGATTTCTCCTGCGCGCACCACTGCGTTGGGTGTGTGTGTCTGGCTTCTTCTGCTTAAGGCTTACCACAACCGCGCACGTAGGAGCCGCTGCAGACAGTGGGCAGGTTGCTCGGCCTGATACATACGCCAGACACGATGATCCCCCCAGGCTGGAACAGCTGCTTGCACACATTTGCCCCCAATCTCGAGGTCACGTTCCAGGCCGTGAGGTCCTGATCAAACACGCAATTGCCAGCGAACATACCGTATATTTTCTCGGCAGCCACGGCGGCCGACACTTTCCAGTTGCCCAGGGGCTGGTTAAACACACACTGATTCCTGGACGACGGGTCACATAAGAAGGTACTCACTAGGTCAGTGACGCGGCTTATGTCCCAGCCGCCGATCTGCTGGTTAAAGGCCTGTGCGCCCGTGAACGTCCTTGCTAGGCTGGTGACCCTGCTCGTGTTCCAGCCGCCGATCGGCTGGTTGAAAGCTAACGCTTCCCAGAATGCCCCCTCTAGGGTGGTGACCTGGCTGATGTCCCAGCCACCGACCGGCCGATCAAAGGCGTACGCGCCACCTAAGGTCCAGCTCATGCTCGTGACCTGGCTCGTGTTCCAGCCCCCGATGCTACCGTTGAAGGCCTTCGCACCCGAAAACGTGCTTGCGAGGCTAGCCACGCCGCTCGTGTTCCAGCCGTCGAGGTCCTGGTTGAACTTTACGCAGTCCTGAAACAGGCTGGCGAAGCCGTTGGGGTGGGTAGCGGGCATGAGCCACGACCAGTCCCAGTCACGCGCGTCGCCCACGAACTCGCTCATGCCGATCAGCAAGTACTCGGGTGCCGCGCCCCACAGGGCCCGCGAGCCGGCCGTCGGCGCCAGATAGCGCAGCAGGTACTTGTCGTTAGCTAGGTACGGCGCCACTCGCGTGAAGAGCGGGGTCGTGCTGCCGGCGGGGTGGTACAGCTGCACGTCACCCCACGCCACCACCTCCACCACAAAAGCGCCCTCTGCGTACCACAGCCCGTCCACGCGGCCGCTCAGGCGCAGCCAGTAGTCGCCGGCGGTGGCGTACGTGTGCGTGCACGTTGTGCCGTTGGCGTGCGCGCACGGGCCGGGCGCCGACCCGTCCCCCCAGTCCACGCCGTACGTGCCGCCCTGGCCCGGGCCGGCCGCGGGCGACAGCGTCAGCGTGGCCAGGACGTTGGGGGCTTGCGTGCGCACGAGCGCCAGGAAGAGCGAGCGCGAGCACGCGGCGGGCCAGTGCGCTTGGCCGAGCGCCGTGTACCGCGCCAGCTGCGAGCAGTCGGCAGAGCCCGCCACGAGCGCGGGCGTCGACCAGCCGGCGAGCGACTCCCGGAAATCGTTGCCTAGGCCTGCGAACAGTCCCGCGAAGCGCGACAGGCTCGGTAGCGACGTCCAGGCGCCGACCCCCGTGCGCGTGAGCGCTGCGCTGCACGCGAACAGTTCGCTCACGTCCACGAGCCGGACGGTGTCCCAGCGCGACAGGTCGAGCTCGACCAGCGCTGGCAGGCCCGCGAACGCTCGGCTGGCGTTGCGCAGCCGGCGCGTGTCCCAGCCTCGTGTGCCCCACAGGCTCTGCAGGCCAGTGGAGTTCTCGAACAGGCCGACCACCGACTCGGCGCCCGACATGTTAAGCCCGTAGCTCACGTCAGGCAGGGTAGCGGTCAGGCGAGCGAAGCTGTAGTCCCAGCTCTGCACCAACCCCGTGTCAGACAGCGAAGCCAGCGTCGGCACGTACGCGAGCCCAGGTGCCGCGTACAGGTGGTAGCCGCTTGTCTCGTGGAAGCGCAGCTCCCCCCACTGCCTCACGGCGCGCAGCCGCAGCCCTGCGGGCGCCGTGGCGTGCCAGGCGGGAGCGCCCAGCCGCGCACGGGGTAGCGTCCGCCGGGGTCCGCCGTCACCGTGTACGTGCCGGGGGCGGCGTACGCAAGGCGCAACGCCGGCGTCCAGGCACTGCGTGGGGGACGAGCCGTCCCCCCCAGTCAACCGTGAACGACGTCGGGACGGTGGCCTGGGCCTGGCGGCGCCGGCGCACCGTTGGCGCGGCGGGCGGCCACAGGGGCCACACAAACGTGTCCTGCGGGGCCGCCGTCGTCAGCTCGATGGTGGCGCCGCCGGGGCACACGACCGAGGGGCACGCCTCCTCTTGGGTCGGGCATTGCAGCGGGTACGGGCACCCGGCGCCGGCGGCCTGGAGCCACCCGCACAGCAGGAGGAGGGGCCACGGGCGCCACGGCTGGCGGGCAGGGCCGAGCTGGTGCATAATCCGTAGCAAAGGCGTGGTGGTTTTGGAAACTAACGCAGGCAAGTGTGCTGCCGCCAGCGTGGCGAGGCAGGGAAGAGAAGAAGGGGACGCGCCTTAGCGTGGCGTGGTGGGGGAGAGAAGAAGGCGACGCCCTTTCTACCACCTCCCTTCCCCTTTGTCCCGTCCCCGCCTCCCCGAGCAGTCGGAGACGGTCCGCCGCATGCCAATCGGCTGTCGGCAGGCGGTGCCCCCGGCGGACCAAGACTAGGTGGTGGGTGCCACCTGCCGGCAAAGACCAGGCGGCGGGTGCCACCGGCGCGCTAGAAGCAATGTCTGGGCTAGCCTACCCCAAAAGAACTGTATGTCAGGTGCCATGTCCGGCTGATGCTAGTGGCTTGTGTGCGCCAAAGTAGAGACGTGTTTTTTAAATAGCTTCTGTTCTGCGTCTTTCGCCGGCGCATGCGCCAGTAGCAAGAAAGAAGCTTCCCTCGTCTCGTCTCCCTGTCTCCCAAAGAACAAGCCGTCCCCTTCCCCTAACCCCCCCGGCGATACTCTCTTCCTGCCGGTGCCAAGGCAAGGCCAGCCAGCACAAGAAAGCCAGAGACCTGTGGTTCCCCGCGCGAGTGCTTCCGGTGTGCCTCGTTTCTTACTAAGGCACAGGCAGACCACACCCGCGCACGTAAGAGCCATCGCTACAGACAGCAGGCAGGTTGCTCGGCCTGATACCTACGCCAAACTTGTAGATTCCGTAAGGCTGAAAAGTGTCTGTGCAAACATATGAACCGGACGAGGCTACGTTCCAGGTCGTGAGATTCTGATCAAAAACACAATTACCAGCGAAAATGCTCCCTGACCCCCCTATCGGTGCGGCGGCCGACATGTCCCAGCTGCCCAGCGGCTGGTTAAACGCACACATGCCCGCAGGGTCACAGGCGAAAGCACTGCCGAAGTTACTGACACTGCTAACATCCCAGCTGTTCAGGTTCTGGTTGAAGGAGTACGCGTTCCTGAACGCTTTCGCCAGCGATCGGACCCTCCTTACGTCCCATCCACCGATCGGTTGGTTAAAGGCGAACGCATCGTAGAAAGTCCACGCTGCGCTGGTGACCCGGCCCGTGTTCCAGCCCCCGATCGGCTGGTTAAAGGTAAGCGCGTTCCAGAAGATGTAGTCCAGCCTGGTGACCTGGCTAGTGTTCCAGCCCCCGAGGCTGCCGTTGAAGGCCCTCGCACCCCCAAACGTGCCTTCAAGGCTAGCAACGCCGCTCGTGTTCCAGCCGTCGAGGTCCTGGTTGAACTTGACGCAGTCCCGAAACAGGCTTTTGAAGCCGTTGGGTGGGTAGCGGGCGTGAGCCACGACCAGTCCCAGTCGCGCGCGTCGCCCACGAACTCGCTCATGCCGATCAGCAGGTACTCGGGCGCCACGCCGTGCAGGGCCCGCGAGCCGGCCGTCGGCGCCAGGTAGCGCAGCAGGTACTCCTGGGCACCAGCAACGTACGCGTACACCGCCCGCGTGAAGAGCGGGGTCGTGCTGCCGACGGGGTGGTACAGTTGCACGTCACCCCACGCCACCACCTCCACCACAAAAGCGCCCTCTACGTACCACAGCCCGTCCACGCGGCCGCTCAGGCGCAGCCAGTAGTCGCCGGCGCTGGCGTACACGTGAGGGCAGACGGCGCCGTTGGCGTGCGCGCACGACCCGGGCGCCAACCCGTCCCCCCAGTCCACCGTAAAGTTCGCGCCCGGTCCGGCCGCGGGCGACAGCGTCAGCGTGGCCAGGACGTTGGGGGCTTGCGTACGCACGAGCGCCAGGAAGAGCGAACGCGAGCACGCGGCGGGCCAGTGCGCTTGGCCGAGCGCAGTGTACCGCGCCAGCCGCGTGCAGTCGGCCGAGCCCGGCGCGAGCGCGGGCGTCGACCAGCCGGCGAGCGTTTCCCGGAAGTCGCTGCCTAGGCCTGCGAACAGTCCCGCGAAGCGTGATAGGCTCGGTAGCGACGTCCAGCCGCCGACTCCCGTGCGCGTGAGCGCCGCGCTGCCCGCAAATAGTTCGCTCACGTCCTCGAGCAGGGCGGTGTCCCAGCGCGACAGGTCGAGCTCCATCAGCGCTGGCAGGCCCGCGAACGCGCGGCTGGCGTTGCGCAGCCGGCGCGTGTCCCACACGCCCGTGCCGTACAGGCCCGTCAGGCCAGTGGAGCCCTCGAACAGGCCGACCACCGACTCGGCGCCCGACACATTGAGCCCGTAGCTCGCGTCAGGCAGCAGAGTGGTGAGGCCCGCGAAGCTGTAGTCCCAGCTCTGGACCAGTCCCGTGTCAGGCAGCGAATTCAACGGTGGCACGTACGCGAGCCCCGGCGCCCCGTACAGGTGGTAGCCGCTTGTCTCGTGGAAGCGCAGCTCCCCCCACTGCCTCACGGCGCGCAGCCGCAGGCCCGCGGGCGCCGTGGCGTGCCAGGCGGGCGTCAGCGCCCAGCCGCGCACGGGGTAGCGTCCGCCGGGGTCCGCCGTCACCGTGTACGTGCCGGCAGCGGCGTACGTGTGCGCGCAAGGCGCGGCGCCGGCGTCCTGGCACTGCGTGGGGGACGAGCCGTCCCCCTAGTTCACCGTGAACGACGTCGGGACGGCCCCTGCCTGGGCCTGGCGGCGCCGGCGCGCAGTCGGGGCGGTGGGCGGCCACAGGGGCCACACGAACGTGTCCTGCGGGGCCGCCGTCGTCAGCTCGAGGATGGTGGCGCCGCCGGGGCACACGACCGGGGGGCACGCCTCCTCTGGCGTCGGGCACTGGAGCGGGTACAGGCACCCGGCGCCGGTGGCCCGCAGCCACCCGCACAGCAGGAGAAGGAAAGGCCACGGGCGCCACGGCTGGCGGGCAGGGCCGAGCTGGTGCATCTCACGGGCTTGGTAGTTTAGCAGGCGGGGGAAGGGTGGCCAGGGTGTGGGAGACAGCGTCCCTCCGGCCGCCGGCGTGGCGCGGCAGGGCAGGGAGCAAGAGGACTCGCCCCCCCCCCCTCCTGTCCCCCTTCCTCCCCGCCCCTTTTCCTCCCCGCCGCCCGCGGCCCCGTGCGTCGGGCCGGCCGACCCCAAACAGGAAGCTGCTCTCTACTGGCGGCGATGCGCGCGGTGGACGTCCGTGGACAGAAAGCTTAGGCGCGCGTTAATTGAGTTTATTAGGCAGAGGCTGCACACAGCAGCTGTCCCAGATTTAGGCTAAGTTTCGCTGCGCCGGTCAGAAGAGAGAAGCGCCCCCCTCTCCCAGAACTACCTCTGCTGGGTGGTGCTGCGAGCGCCAGCAGGCCAGGGACCTGCTGCTGCTCTGCCCCGGGTTTCGGCCCCCGCGCGAGTGTTTCCGCCGTAACTGGTGTCCTAGCTACTGAATACGACCACACCCTTGCACGTAGGAGCCGTTGCACAGGGCTGGCAGGTTGCTCGGCCTGATACCTACGCCAGGCTGGCTAATCCCTTTAGGCTGAAACATCTGCCTGCAGGTCGTGGCGCTCCCGGCCGCTACGTGCCAGGCCGTGAGGTTCTGATCGAAGACGCAGTTGCCCCCGAACACGGCTGCATAGTCCCCTGTCGCCAGGGCAGCCGACACGTTCCAGCTGCCCAGCGGCTGGTTAAACACGCACTGGCCCATTGGTTCACAGGCAAAAGCGTAGCCCAAGTACAAGACACGGCTTACGTCCCAGCCGCCGATCGGCTGGTTGAAGGCGTACGCATTCAGGAACGCCGCCCCTAGCACGGTGACCCGGCTCGTGTTCCAACCACCGATTGGCTGGTTAAAGGCGTACGCGTTTGCGAACGTCGTCTGCAGGCTGGTGACCCGGCTCACGTCCCAGCCGCCGAGCGGCTGATTAAGGGCGTACGCTTTGTTGAAGGTCAACTGCAGGCTGGTGACCCGGCTCGTGTTCCAGCCGCCGATCGGCCGGTTGAAGGCCCGCGCGCCGCTGAAAGTCCAGCCCAGGCTGGTGACCTGGCTCGTGTCCCAGCCCCCGAGGTTGCAGTTGAAGGCCGACGCATACTGGAAGGTGGAGGCGAGGCTAGCCACGCCGCTCGTGTTCCAGCCGTCCAGGTCCTGGTTGAACTTGGCGCAGCCGTAGAACAGGTGGAGGAAGCCCTGGGGGTGCGTGGCGGGCGTGAGCCACGACCAGTCCCAGTCGCGCGCGCCACCCACAAACTCGCCCATCCCGATCAGCAGGTACTCGGGCGCCACGCCCCGCAGGGCGCGCGAGCCAGCCGTAGGTGCCAGGTAGCGCAGCGCGCCCCACTCTTCCAGTTCGGGGGGCACGAAGAGTGGCGTCCCGCTGCAGACGGGGTGGTACAGCTGCACGTCGCCCCACGCGACCACTTCCACGACCTCCGCGCCGGCCACGTACCACAGCCCGTCCACGCGGCCGCTCAGGCGCAGCCAGTAGTCGCCGGCGCCCGTGTACGTGTGGTTGCAGACGGCGCCGTCGGCGTGCGCGCACGAGCCGGGCGCCGACCCGTCCCCCCAGCCCACGCCGTACGCGGCGCCCGGGCCGGCCGCGGGCGACAGCGCCAGGGCGACGGCGCTAGGGTACGACACCCGCACCAGCGCCAGGAAGAGCGAGCGCGAGCACGCGGCGGGCCAGTGCGCCTGGCCGAGCGCCGTGTACGGCGCCAGCCGCGCGCAGTCGACCGAGCCCGGCGCGAGCGCCGGGGTCGTCCACCTGGCGAAGGCCCCCAGTTCCCGGAAGTCGGGCGAGACGCCCGCCAGCAGTTGGTCGAAGCGCCGCAGCCCCGGCAGCGACGTCCAGCCGCCGATCCCCGTCCACGTGAGCGCAGCGCCGCCCGCCAAGAGCTCGCTCACGTCCTCGAGCGCGGCGGTGTGCCAGCGCGACAGGTCCAGCGTGGCCAGCGCCGGCAGGTTCGCGAACGCCCGGCTGGCGTTGCGCAGGCGGCGCGTGTCCCAGCCCTGCGTGCCGTCCAGGCAGCGCAGGCAGGTGGAGCCCTCGAACAGGCCGACCGCCGACACGGCGCCCGACAGGTTGAGCCGTAGCCCAGGTCCGGCAGCGGGGTGGTGAGGCGGGCGAAGCTGTAGTCCCAACTCCGCACGAGCCCGGCGTCCGGCAGCCAGGCCAGCGAGGGCACGTACGTGAGCCCCGGCGCCGCGTACAGGTGGTAGCCGCTCGTCTCGTGGAAGCGCAGCTCGCCCCACTGCAGGAGGCGGTTTAGCCGCAGGCCCGCGGGCGCCGCGGCGTGCCAGGCCGGCGTCAGCGCCCAGCCGCGCACGGGGTAGCGTCCGCGGGGGTCCGCCGTCACCGTGTACGTGCCGGCCAACGCGTACGTGTGCGCGCACGGCGCGGCGCCGGCGTCCAGGCACGGCGTGGGAGGGGAGCCGTCCCCCCAGTCGACCACGAACGACGTGGGGCCGGCCGGCGCGGCGGGCGGCCACAGGGGCCACACGAACGTGTCGTGCGGGGCCGCCGTCGTCAGCTCGAGGGTCGTGGCGCCGCCGGGGCACGCGACCGGGGGGCACGCCTCGGCCTGCGTCGGGCACTGGAGCGGGTAAGGGCACTTGGCGCTGGCGGCCCGGAACCACCAGAGCAGGCGCCCCAGGCGCCACAGCCGGCAGGCCGGGCTGGTGTGCATCAGGTGGAGCCGGGGCGGGTGGTTTAGCCAGGGCGGGGGGGGGGGGGGGGGGGGCCGAGTGAGGGGGCAGCAGTCAGCGCCTCCGCCGCCAGCGCCCCCGCCGCCAGCGTGGCGCCCCGGGGGAGAGCGAAGAGAAGGGACTCCTCCCCCCCTGGCCTCCCCCTCGGCCTCCCTCTCTCTTTGGTAGCCCGGCCCTCCCCTCCGGCAACGACGAGCTACGTCGTGGACGTAGCGCGGTGGACAGAAAGCTGACCACTTACTGGAGTTTAGTACTACTGACTTAGTCCACGCCCAGCAGAAACCGACAGCGCCTTGCTCCTCTCCCAGACAGAATTCCTCCCCAGCCTTGGGCGGGCCTCACCAGGGGCAGCTACCCGGACCCGGGGGGCCACTCCGACCCCGGGGGCACTCTGCCAGCACGGGCCGCCGCCGCCGGGCCTCGGGGGTCGGCCTCCTTCTGTGGCCAGGCGGCGGCGCGTGAGGTTTCGTCGGAGCAGACGTAAGCAAGGCGCACCAGCGCCGACAGAAACTCGGAGGCCGGCTTCTGCTGGTCACCGAGCGCGCCGCCCTGAGACCAATTAGGCGTCCAGTCTAGAGTCCTACACTGGTGGCTGACGAAAGGCAGCGTGACGTGGATGTAGGGGCGCATCCCTACGCAGTGCAACACCTGGCGGCGATCTAGTTTCCGGTCCGCCAAGTAATGCCTGGCCTGGGTGAACGGCCCCCTTAGGCCCTCTTCTTGGAGCTCCTGCTGCCACCAGCGAGCACAGCGGTCAAAGGTCGCCTGTGCGTCGGGTCCGCACAGAAGGTTGGCCACCAGTGGCCACAGCACTGGCCGCAGCTCCGGACGCAGGCGACCGTAGCTGTTAGCGACAAAGCTCAGCAGGTTGGAGAGCCTGATGGTCGGCCCGCAAGCGCGCAACTGCTCCGGTGTAGGCAGACAGAGCCGGCGGCAGAACCGGGGGTCTGGATCTAGCAGCCGCCAGTCTCGCTGCGCGTTCAAGGCGAGATTGGGGGGCTGCAGATCCGCGTGCAAGAGCGGCAGGGTATCGGCCGAGAAGTCGAGCAACCGCAGGAGAAATTCTGCCATTCTCTCTCGGTCCTGGCCGCCGAGGGCGAGCCTGTGACTAAGCTGCTGCAGGTCCAGGCAGGGGTTGGGCCCACTGACGAGGTCCATGACGAGCCAGCAGGTGGCAGCACGACCCGGCGCGCCCGCTACCTGCAAGAAGCAGTGGACCGCGGGGGCTAGCCCCGCCTGCGCTAAACGGTGTTGCAGGTGCCAATAATCGAGGCAGGCCGGCGTTGGCCCCCCGGCGAAGGGACCCCGGTCTAGGCTTTTCAGGACTAGCCCCGGCCGGCGCAGGAGCAAGACGGAGCCAGGCTTGAGCCAGCTAGCGGTCAGGCGCGGCGGGTACAAGGCTTCGAACTCGGCCTGGGTAGTGCGGAAGAGAGCACACGAGCTCAGCCCCGCGGCATCCGGCGGCAGTTTCACCTCCTGGGGGAGCAGAGGAGCACCGTCTGTCCCCTCCGCAGGGGTCCACTGTTGCACCGTCAACGTGGCTGTCCGGAGGTCGTCTCCCGCTGGTTCAAACAGCTTGCGCTGCCGGCACGAACGGCACGGGCCACATGACCCGGCTCGGTAGCAGTGGCTACAGCGCCTGGTCGCGTCGCAGACGAACCTGCTCGTCAACGGGGGCGGCGGCGCCTGCGGAGGGGGCGGGTCGTCGAGGCGGCGGCGCTTGCTCCCGCTGGCCATGGCGTCGTCCAGGCCCTCCTCGGGGCTAACCCAGAGCTCCGGAGAGACAGAGAGGAAAACTGGACAACACGCAAGAGGCCCCGACAATTCTTCCTAGCCAGGTCTCTTTATTTGGACATTACATTAGACAGACGGGAGGAGCCAGAAGGTCAGCGCGGGCCGAGAGAGGAATAAGAGGGAGGGACAAAAGGGGGCACGAAGGAAGGAAGGGAAGGTGCCTCTGCTCTCTCCCCCCCTGGAGAGCCTCCCCGAGAGAGGCGTACGTCCGGCGCCAGAGCAGGCTGGAGCTCAGGGGAGGGGGGCCTGCGCGCTCCTCTAGCTGTAGCAGTGTCCTTTTTCACTGGCTCCGGCTCTGCGTCGTCTTTCGCTGGCGCTGCGCAGGTAGGAAGGCGGGATGCCCCTCTCGTTCCATCTCCTTCCTTCCCCCTCCCCCTCCCCCCAGAACTAGCCTGCCCCCGATGATATTCTCTCCTGGGCGGTGCCAAAGCCAAGCCAGCACCAGAAGGCAAGAGACCTGTTGCTTTGCCCCGGGCTCCTCCACGCGCGAGTGTTTTTGGTGTGCCCGGCCTAGTTTCCTAGACAGGTGTACCACATGCGCGCACGTAGGAGCTTGTGCAGAGAGCGGGCAGGTTGCTCAGCCGGACACCTACGCCGAGCTGGTACACCCCGTAAGGCGCCGGTCAGGTACCACCACCCGTCACGCGGCCGCCGAGGCGCAGCCAGTAGTCGCCGGCGCCCGCGTACCGGTGCCGGCACTGGGCGCCGCTGGCGTGGACGCAGGCGCTGGTGCGGGTGGCGTCCCCCCAGTCCACAGTGAAGTTCGGCCCGCCGCCGGCCGTGGGCGACAGCCCCAGCGTGGCGGTGGTGTTAGCGTACGACACCCGCACCAGCGCCAGCAGAGAGGAGCGCGCGCACGCCGCGGGCCAGTGCGCCGGGCCCAGCGCCGTGTACGGCGCCAGCCGGGCGCAATCGGCCGAGCCCGCGGCGAGCGCGGGCGTCGACCAGCCGGTGAGCGCTTCCCGGAAGTCGCGGCCTAGGCCCCGGAACAGCCCCGCGAAGCGCGACAGGCTCGGCAACGACGTCCAGGCGCCGACCCCCGTGCGCGTGAGCGCCGAGCTGCCGTCGAACAGCCCGCTCACGTCCTCGAGCCGAGTGGTGTCCCAGCGCGACAGGTCTAGTTCGGTCAGCGCCGGCAGGCCCGCGAACGCGCGGCTGGCGTTACGCAGCCGGCGCGTGTCCCAGGCGCTCGTGCCGTCCAGGCTCGCCAGCCCCGCCGAGCCCTCGAACACGCCGACCGCCGACTCGGCGCCCGACACGTTGAGCCCGTCGCTCGGGTCCGGCAGCGGGGTGGTGAGGCCGGCGAAGCTGTAGTCCCAGGCGCGCACGAGACCTGCGTCCCGCAGCGAGGCCGGCGGGGGCACGTACGCGAGCCCGGGCGCCGCGTACAGGTGGTAGCCGCTCGTCGCGTGGAAGCGCAGCTCGCCCCACTGCACGATGGCGTCCAGACGCAGGCCCGCGGGCGCCGCGGCGTGCCAGGCCGGCGTCAGCGCCCAGCCACGCACGGGGTCGGGCCCGCCGGGGTCCGCCGTCACCGTGTACGTGCCGGCCAGCGCGTACGTGTGCGCGCAGGGCGCGGCGCCGGCGTCCAGGCACGGCGTGGGGGGCGAGCCGTCCCCCCAGTCCACCGTGAACGAAGTCGGGACGGCCCCGGCCTGGGCCTGGCGACGGCGCGCAGTCGGCGCGGCATCCGGCCACAGCGGCCACACGAACGTGTCCTGGGCGCCCGCCGTCGTCAGCTCGAGGATGGTCACGCTGCTAGCAAGCCCGGCCACGGGGCAGCCGGGCGGCAGGCACACGAACGGGCAGTAGGCGCGGACCCCGGCCCGCCACAGGCCCCAGAGGGCCCACAGGCTCCACCAGGCTGCGCGAGCAGGGTGCATAGCCAGCCAGCTGTCACCCGCGGAGTAGGTTAGCGGGGGAGGTGGCTACTGGTGGCTTTGGGGACAACAGACCCCCGGGGGCGGCGGGCAGACGCCCCTTGCTCCCCCCCCCCTCCTCCCTACCCCCGCCGCCGCGTGTCCCCCTGCCCTGCTCTCCCCCGCGCGCCAGCAGCCAAGCGGCCTGGCCAGGCCGGCCGGGTGGCACAGGAGGCCCTTGCGGGGGGGCCGGGTGGCTCAGCCGGCCGGGGTTGTCTGGTGGGGGGGGCACAGAGTCCCCCTCCGCCGGCCAAGTGGCACGGCTGGCCTGACTTGCCGGGCCGGGGGTGGCACTGACGGCCCCCCGCCCTGCCGGCCGGGTGGCACAGCCGGCGTGGCTTTCGCTGGCAGGGGGTGGCACCGGTCGCCGGATCTCTGAGGGGCGAAGGTACTCGTTTGGCCGGACCCTCTGCTTGCCTTTTTTTCTCCCCTCCCTTCTCCCCTCTCCCCTCTCCCTTCTCCCTTCTCCCCTCTCCCCTCCCGCGGCCGAACATTGTGCAGACCCCGCCCAGGCTTTTCACGCAATGTGGCGGTCCGGTGGCCAGTGCCACCGGTAGCTTTTTTGGCCCGGCCGCGTGGACGGGCTGCGGTACGTAGAGGGTGCCCGGGTCGTGGACGTGGTAGCGTGGGGCGACGTGCAGCTGTACCACCCCGTCGGCAGCACGGCCCCGCTGTTCGAGCGGGGGGTAGGCGGGTCTCCGTTGCGTTACCTGGCGCCGACGGCCGGCTCGCGGGCGCTGCACGGCGTGGCGCCCGAGTACCTGCTGTGCCAGCTGACGAACTTTGTGGGTGACGCGCGTGACTGGGACTGGTCGTGGCTCACCCCCGCCACGCACCCCAACGGCTTCCGCTCTCTGTTCGAAGGCTGCACCAAGTTCAACCAGGACCTCGGCGGCTGGAACACGAGCGGCGTGGCTAGCCTGTGGTCTACCTTCAGCCAGGCGACGGCCTTCAACGGCAGCCTCGAGAGCTGGGATACTAGACGGGTCACGAACCTAATTCAAACCTTCTTCAGGGCCCGGGCCTTCAACCGACCGCTCGGCGCCTGGGATGTCCACCAGGTCACCGTCATGGCCAAGACGTTTGGGGAGGCCTGGACTTTCAACCAGCCGCTGGGCGCGTGGAACACTACCTCCGTCACTACCATGTCTGCCGTCTTTAACAACGCTAGGGCATTCAACCAGAACATCAATAGCTGGCGAACTAGCAGAGTCACTGACCTGCGCGACGCGTTTGGTTGTGACTACAACATGTGCGCGTTCAACCAGCCCCTGGGCAGCTGGGACGTGTCGACCGCCGCCGGAACCGACGGCGGAGTAGGAGGAATGGACGCCATGTTTAGTGGCAATTGTGCTTTCGACCAGGACATCACTGCCTGGAACCTAGCTTCGCACCCAAACGGTGCAGGGGCGTGCGAAGCCATCTTCCAAGCTTATGGTAGGGGTTTGGAAGGCACCGGTATCCAGCCGAGCAACCTGCCGGGGCTGTGTACGGGCTACATCCGCGCGTGCGGTAAGCAGTTCGGCTCGCTCGGCTGAGGGTGGTGAGCTGCCAGGGTTGCGTGCACCGAGGAGGCAGGAAGAGGGCCTAGGCGTAGTCAAACTAAAAAGGAGATTTTGGTACAGACTGACTGAGGTCACTGCACAGCCACCGACAGGCGCTCGGGGGGGGGGGGGGTGGCAGGCCAGGACAGGGTGATAACGCAGGGGGGCAGTGCTCGTTCCTGCTTCCCGGCCCAAGGGCAAGCGCTACTAGCACGAGCGGCCTGGTCCTGCCGGCCGGGTGGCACAGAACGCCATCTCTTTCGGCCGGTGGCACAGGATACCATCTCTTTTTCGGTCAGGTGGCACGAACGGCGCCACCTTTCCCGGCCGGGTGGCACAGCTGGCCTGGGCTGTCTGGTCGGGGTGGCACTGACGCCCCCACTCTTCCGGCCGGGTGGCACAGATGGCCTGTCTCTTTGGTCGGGGTGGCACCGGTCGCCGGATATCCTTAGGAGGAGAGGGTATTCGTTTGGCCGGACATTTGCCTTTTCTCCCCTCCCCTCTCCCCTCTCCCCTCTCCCTTCTCCCTTCTCCCCTCTCCCCTCCCGCGGCCGAACATTGTGCAGGCCCCGCCCAGGCTTTTTATGCAATGTGGCGGTCCGGTGGCCAGTGCCACCGGTAGCTTTTGGGCCCGGCCGCAGGACCAGACGAATTTTCTTTGCCCGACCCCAAAAAAATCCCGTGGGGCGTAAGTGTCCAAGTAGCGAGAATCGCACTTGTGGTTCGAGGCCTCGGGTGGGGGTGCCACCCCCAGACGTGTAAATTCAGGCACTGCCCCCTACAAGACAAAAAAACACCGCTATTTACGGGTAAAAAAGGAAAAAGTTAAATTAGTGATTGGTTGTCGATAGGCAGGACTGGCTCCGATGCCATTTTGTACCCGGGTGGCACCCGTAACCACCCTGCGAGGTCAGGCCGGGCTTGGACCCATCCGGGCGATTCTCGCTATTAGGACACTTACGCCCCGCCTGGGGAGGGTGGCCGCGCGCGCCAGCAGCCAAGCGGCCTGGCCAGGCCGGCCGGGTGGCACAGGAGGCCCTTGCGGGGGGGCCGGGTGGCTCAGCCGGCCGGGGTTGTCTGGTGGGGGGGGCACAGAGTCCCCCTCCGCCGGCCAAGTGGCACGGCTGGCCTGACTTGCCGGGCCGGGGGTGGCACTGACGCCCCCCCGCCCTGCCGGCCGGGTGGCACAGCCGGCGTGGCTTTCGCTGGCCGGGGGTGGCACCGGTCGCCGGATCTCTGAGGGGCGAAGGTACTCGTTTGGCCGGACCCTCTGCTTGCCTTTTTTTCTCCCCTCCCTTCTCCCCTCTCCCCTCTCCCTTCTCCCTTCTCCCCTCTCCCCTCCCGCGGCCGAACATTGTGCAGGCCCCGCCCAGGCTTTTCACGCAATGTGGCGGTCCGGTGGCCAGTGCCACCGGTAGCTTTTTTGGCCCGGCCGCGTGGACGGGCTGCGGTACGTAGAGGGTGCCCGGGTCGTGGACGTGGTAGCGTGGGGCGACGTGCAGCTGTACCACCCCGTCGGCAGCACGGCCCCGCTGTTCGAGCGGGGGGTAGGCGGGTCTCCGTTGCGTTACCTGGCGCCGACGGCCGGCTCGCGGGCGCTGCACGGCGTGGCGCCCGAGTACCTGCTGTGCCAGCTGACGAACTTTGTGGGTGACGCGCGTGACTGGGACTGGTCGTGGCTCACCCCCGCCACGCACCCCAACGGCTTCCGCTCTCTGTTCGAAGGCTGCACCAAGTTCAACCAGGACCTCGGCGGCTGGAACACGAGCGGCGTGGCTAGCCTGTGGTCTACCTTCAGCCAGGCGACGGCCTTCAACGGCAGCCTCGAGAGCTGGGATACTAGACGGGTCACGAACCTAATTCAAACCTTCTTCAGGGCCCGGGCCTTCAACCGACCGCTCGGCGCCTGGGATGTCCACCAGGTCACCGTCATGGCCAAGACGTTTGGGGAGGCCTGGACTTTCAACCAGCCGCTGGGCGCGTGGAACACTACCTCCGTCACTACCATGTCTGCCGTCTTTAACAACGCTAGGGCATTCAACCAGAACATCAATAGCTGGCGAACTAGCAGAGTCACTGACCTGCGCGACGCGTTTGGTTGTGACTACAACATGTGCGCGTTCAACCAGCCCCTGGGCAGCTGGGACGTGTCGACCGCCGCCGGAACCGACGGCGGAGTAGGAGGAATGGACGCCATGTTTAGTGGCAATTGTGCTTTCGACCAGGACATCACTGCCTGGAACCTAGCTTCGCACCCAAACGGTGCAGGGGCGTGCGAAGCCATCTTCCAAGCTTATGGTAGGGGTTTGGAAGGCACCGGTATCCAGCCGAGCAACCTGCCGGGGCTGTGTACGGGCTACATCCGCGCGTGCGGTAAGCAGTTCGGCTCGCTCGGCTGAGGGTGGTGAGCTGCCAGGGTTGCGTGCACCGAGGAGGCAGGAAGAGGGCCTAGGCGTAGTCAAACTAAAAAGGAGATTTTGGTACAGACTGACTGAGGTCACTGCACAGCCACCGACAGGCGCTCGGGGGGGGGGTGGCAGGCCAGGACAGGGTGATAACGCAGGGGGGCAGTGCTCGTTCCTGCTTCCCGGCCCAAGGGCAAGCGCTACTAGCACGAGCGGCCTGGTCCTGCCGGCCGGGTGGCACAGAACGCCATCTCTTTCGGCCGGTGGCACAGGATACCATCTCTTTTTCGGTCAGGTGGCACGAACGGCGCCACCTTTCCCGGCCGGGTGGCACAGCTGGCCTGGGCTGTCTGGTCGGGGTGGCACTGACGCCCCCACTCTTCCGGCCGGGTGGCACAGATGGCCTGTCTCTTTGGTCGGGGTGGCACCGGTCGCCGGATATCCTTAGGAGGAGAGGGTATTCGTTTGGCCGGACATTTGCCTTTTCTCCCCTCCCCTCTCCCCTCTCCCCTCTCCCTTCTCCCTTCTCCCCTCTCCCCTCCCGCGGCCGAACATTGTGCAGGCCCCGCCCAGGCTTTTTATGCAATGTGGCGGTCCGGTGGCCAGTGCCACCGGTAGCTTTTGGGCCCGGCCGCAGGACCAGACGAATTTTCTTTGCCCGACCCCAAAAAAATCCCGTGGGGCGTAAGTGTCCAAGTAGCGAGAATCGCACTTGTGGTTCGAGGCCTCGGGTGGGGGTGCCACCCCCAGACGTGTAAATTCAGGCACTGCCCCCTACAAGACAAAAAAACACCGCTATTTACGGGTAAAAAAAGGAAAAAGTTAAATTAGTGATTGGTTGTCGATAGGCAGGACTGGCTCCGATGCCATTTTGTACCCGGGTGGCACCCGTAACCACCCGGCGAGGTCAGGCCGGGCTTGGACCCATCCGGGCGATTCTCGCTATTAGGACACTTACGCCCCGCCGGCCTTAGTTTTCCGGGTAGTACGGGAAATTTTCCCTGGTTCTGCGGTCATCACAGAAAAAGCAGTCGGTGGCACCGGGCACCGGAGCAGTGTTGGACAGAAAAGCCTGGGGGGGGGCCTGCACAATGTTGGGCCGCGGGGAGGGAGAAGGGAGAAGGGAGAAGGGAAGGGAGAAGGGAGAGGGGAGGAGGGAGGGGGGAGAAAAAGGCAGTCGATCGTATCCGGCCAAACAAATCTAGCCACCCGACCGGGAGAAGCCCGGTCACCCCTGCCACACCGTCACCCCCGGCGTGACAGTCGGTCGGCGGTGCCACCTCATCCTGTCTACCGGCCGGTGGCGCCACCAACTCCCTTGACCTGGCTTGGCAGTGCCACCGGCTGTGATGGCTCGGCCGGGGAGTGCCACCCGAGGAGGCTCGCCGTTCCGTCGGCATGCCCGCCGGCAGCACCTGGCCCAGCCAGGTCCAAGCCCAACAGGAAGGGGAAGAGAATCTAAATTTTAATCAGGCGCCAAGCAGGCAGCCTGGCTTTTACGGGCACTAGCGTAGCTTCTTCCAGCCGGCAAGCGTACTCTGCCTGTCTTGGCCAGCCGCTCAGCAGCCTGGGTGCCGGAGCGCTGCGGGTTCGCACGCTGTCCGGCGTGGGGGCGCACGTGCTCCCGGGGGGGGGAGCTAGGGCCCCGGACCGACGAGCTTGATCTCCGTGGCAGCCCGCGCCGCTACGTGCGCGGGCAGGAGCTGGATGATCGCGCCGGCGGCCGCTAGCTTCGCTTGCACGTCCTGGCTCTTGGTGAGGTGAAGCTGCTGCAGGCACAAGGCCTCGGCCAGGATGCAGCCGCACGAGGTGGTGCAAAGTGTCGCTGTGGCCAAAGTGCGAGATCTCGATGTAGGGTGTGACCTCGCGCTTGCGGGCGATCGCGCTGGACAGCTGCGCGCAGCTCTGGATGAGCAAGGACTGTGCCTCCTGCAGCAGCTTCCAGTCACCGATGTCGTGGCCCCGGCCGCTGCCGGCGGGCTCGGGGCCGGGCGGCGGCTGCTCGGGCGTGGGGGTCGACCCCGCGGGCGCCGCGGCGGCGGAGGTCGGCCCCGCAGGTGCCGTGGTCGAGGAGGCGGCGGCGGCGGACGTCGGCCCCGCGGGTGCCGCGGGCGAGGAGGCGGCGGCGGCGGAGGTCGGCCCCGCGGGTGCCGCTGCTGTCGAGGCCTCGGAGGTCGGCTCCGCGGGTGCCGCGGCTGTCGAGGCCTCGGCGGAGGTCGGCTCCGCAGGTGCAGCGGGTGCCGAGGCGGCGGCGGCGGAGGCCGGCTCCGCGGGCGCCGTCCCTGCGTCGGGGGCCTCTGTGCCAGTCTTCTGTCGTTTGGGGTCTAGTGTCTCCCCGCCCCAGGGATCCTCCAGTGGAGGGGTACGACCGTGCCTTCTCTTCCGTGGCGCCTTCCTGCTCGGGGCGGGAGGGCTAGGCGCTTGCATCTCTGTGCCTGCCGACAGATGTGCTGCCTACCCCTCCCTGTCGGTTGGCGCACACGCAGGGGGGAGGAGGCGCCCCCCCGGGCGGCCGTCGCGGGGGGGGAAGGGGGGGGGCCGCCTGCTCCCCCCGCTCGCCCCGGGGCCGGCAGGCCCCGGGCACGCGGCCGGCCCATGGCAGGCACGCAGAGGGGGGTGCGGGGCGACTCTCTCCTCCCTCCCCGGGGCACGCCCTGAAGGGGAGGGGGGGGAATCGCGCGTGCGCCCCTGGTGGAGGGCGGGGCGGGCGCGCCTTCCCCGCGGGGCGCGGGACCAGCCCCTCGGCCTCCTCACAACCTGACCCGGCATGGCTTCCACTACCGAACCCAGCGCCGGCTGGACGACCCGCACCGGGCTTCGTCCTCGGAAGCCGCTGCAGACCGCCGCGGCCCTCAGGCCCGCACCAACCCAGTGGGAGTCTGCGCGCTCTCTGGCAGCCATCTGGCGGTTTGGGCTCACCGCCACCGTCTTGGTCGCCGAGGACTGTCGTGTGTGCCTGTGGATCCGTTACCAGCGGCGCCACGAGGCGGCGCAGCCGGCGGAGGAGGACGACACGGGCGACGACGGGGCCGGGCCGGGCCCGGCGGAGGAGGACGACGCGGGCGACGACGGGGCCGGGCCGGGCCCGGCGGAGGAAGCCTCCGGTGACGACGCCTCGGGTGAGGATGACTGTGCAGAACCGGGCCCGGCGGAGGAAGCATCCGGTGACGACTGCGCAGAACAGGATGACGACGACGCTGAGCCCGACCATGCGCTGGACCGCTGCCGGCTGTCCGTGCTGCCCCGTGCCGTCCGCACTGCCTCCTGGCTCCTGTCGCTGGCCCGCCGCCCACAGGCATCCTGGTTCGAGGCCCTGTTCGGTCAGCGGTCAGCTGCTGCCACGTGCACCCCGCTCCAGGGGCACCCGCAACAGCGCAGCGGGGCGAGGCCAAGTTCTTGCTGTACACCACGGTTCCCCGCGCAGGGGAGGACGACGAGGTCACCGTGTCCTACTCGTGTGAATTTCTCCTGCACGTACCCACGGGGGCGCAAGAGCCCGCGCCGCTCGTGGGGGCAGAGGTTGACGTAGAGACGCTCTTGCTCACCCAGCTCGCGCAGATCCGGCCCTGCTACGACCTGTTGCTGGCCGCGGCCCACCAGGAGGGGGTGAGCGTTTCTCGGGTACTCCACCAGCTGCTGCCGGAGGCTGGCTGGGACCTGGCGCGCAGGCGGCGGGACGGAGTGCGGCTCTTTGTGCATGATCGCTACGGGGCCGGACACGTCAGCCGCCCGAGTGTCCCGCGCCCAGACGAGGAAGCAGCGGCCTTCGCGGCGGCCGGCTCTGCTGGCGAGCGCTCGCCCGTCCGTGGCGCTGAGCCGCCCGGCAAAAGAGCTCGGCCGGGTGCCCCTGACGGGCGGGCGGAGTAGGCCCCTGGCAGGACACGCCGGGCTTTGCCAGCTCCAGCACCGCTGAGCGCCAAGCTTCCTCTGTTGGCCGTGGGCAATAGCTAGTAGACCCAGCTCTTGGGGTAGCTAGCGCCGGGAGTGACCGCGGCGTCGGCCGGCGTGGGTCTCGAGAGCCCGGCCGCGCCCTTGTACTCAGTACGCAGAAATAAAGATAGCAGTGGGCCAGCTGGCCACCGGCAAGGGGAGCGCGGGCCTTTCCTCTTAGAGCCGGGCCGGGGGGTGGGGCGGACCGGTCATCCCCCGGGCCGGCCGCGCCGGATGACCCCGAGCGAACAGTACGCGCCACCGACCGCCCTCCCCCCCCAGGCAAGGTCACATCGTCCCCGCCGGCCCCGCCCCCCCGGGGGGCAGAAAAAGAGGGCCCGGGGGGGGGGGGGTTGGACACGCGACCGGCCTCCACTCCCCGGCCCCCCCCCGCCCTTGCTCCCCCGTCCCAGGGGGAGGAGGGGCCCTGCGCAAGCGGGGGCTGGGGGAGGAGGAGGAGGACAGCCCCCCCTGCTCCCACTTTCCCTTGGCTGGCGCCGGCCCCGGCCGCTCGCTCGCCGCCTCCCGGCTCTAGCTCACTCACTCTCTGCCGTCGGCTACGGAGCACGAGCACACTGGCATCTGCCCTCCACGCCCTAGCGCGCGGGGCGGCCTCCGGACGAGGCAGATGGAAGACTGTTTGCTGTTGCTGGCGGCCGACCGGTGGCACACGCTGCCGTGGCCCCCGCCGGCGGCGGACGCGACCGCGGGCAGCGCCTGTTGCTCGAGCCGTGGACGGACTGGACCCACGCGGTCGCGTGCGAGCGGCTGTGCGCCCTGTTCGAGCGCGTGCCGGCCCCGCGGGCCGGCCGGCCTGGCGCGACCAGCTGGACCCCCGGCTCGCGCACGTGCAGCTGCCGGCCGAGCTGGCGCGGCAACCGTCGGACCTGAACCGCGGCGCGTGCAAGCTGCGCGGCCTGGACCTGTCGCTCGGGGGCGCCATCACGGCGGCCGTGAACCTGCGGCCCGAGAACGCGGCGGTCGACCTGTGCGGCGGGCCGGGCGGCTGGCTCCAGGCGCTGGCCGCGCACCGGCCGCACGGCACGCTGTTCCTGGGCAGCACGTGGACGGGCTCGCCCACGCCCCACAGCGGGTACGACGCGTTGCTGCGCGCGTGGGGCGGCGCCGGGGGGCCGGACCTGACCAACGTGCTGCTGGACTCGGCGGGCGCCGACGACACGGACCTGCGGCGGCCCGCGGCGGTGGCGCGCCTGCGGCTGGCGTGGTCGCGGCAGCTGCGGGGCCGTGGCCTGCCCTGCACGCTGGTGCTAGCGGACGGGGGCGCCCCCGAGGCCGCCGACCAGGAGCGCCGCGGGGTGTGCCTGCTGGCGGCGCAGCTGCGGCTGGGCACGCACTGGCTGGCGCTCCACGGCCCCGCGGCGAGCGAGGGGCGGAGCCGCGCGCTGCTGGTGTGCAACTTCTTCGGCGGCCTGGACGTAGTGGTGCGTGGTGAAGCCCGTGGCGAGCCGCTCCGCCAACGCCGAGTCGTACCTGGCGTGCCGGGGGCCCGCCTGGGACGGCGACGAGCGCGCGACCCTGGCGCAGCGCGTGCTGGGCGCCCTGCACCGGCTGGGCCCGGCCCCGGCCGCGGCCCGCGCCGTCGAGCTGGCCGAGCAGCACGGCATCGTGGGGTCCCTGCTAGCCTTCCGCGAGCAGTTCCGCCCGTACATGGCCGCGCGCCTGCGCGTGCAGCACGACTGCCTGGCCTCCTTCTGGCGCCGCGCCCGGCCGCAGCCGGCCAAGGTCCGGCGGGCGCTGGAGCAGCCGCCGGCGCCCCGCGCCCGCAAGCCCCGGCCGGACGACGAACGGCGGCGGCGCCAGGACTGGCAGGCCCGGCTGGCCCGGTGCGCGCCGCAGTGCCTGCCCGCGGCCGCGGCCGCGGCGGGCGGGCGCCGGCTGCTGGCGGACCCCTGCCTGCAGGCCCGCGCGACCGTGCCGGTCCTGCAGGCCCTGCAGGGCCTGCGGCCCACGGCGCCGCCCGACCTCAACTTCTTTGCGCTGCTGTGTGCCTACGTCTGCGCCGTGCGGCCGGCGGCCGGCGACGAGGCACGCTCGGTGCACGTGCCGTGGGCCGAGGGGGCGTGCGCCGGCTGGCTGTGGGCCAGCCCCGAGGGTTGCTTCCTGGCGCCGGCGGCGGCGCTGCCGGGCAAGCCGGGCTTCGTGGCGGCGCGGGTCCCCGCGCTGGACCCGGCGGGCGTGGACGAGTGGGCAGGGCGCCTGGTCGGGCAGGCCGCCGAGAACGCGCGGCTGCACGACCTGCTGTGCCGAGCGTCCCTGCCACTGCACGACGTAACCCTGGCCCCCGGCACGTCGCTGCTGGTGTGGGGGGTGCCCGCCAGCAAAGGGAGCACGTTGTGGGTTCTGGACGTGCTGGCCGGGCCGTGGACCCGGCCGGCCCTGTTTGGGGGCACGCGGGCCGGCCGCGTCGAGGCCTTGGCGCGCCACGTGCTGCGCTGCGCCGCACAGGCCGGCCGGCTGCAGCAGGCTGGCTGGTGGGACCCAGGCGACGCGGGCAGCCTGCTGGGGCTGTCACTGCCCCTGCACGCACCCGCGGAGGCAGCGGCCGGCGGGCCCGCGGGCGACGGCGGCGGCCTGTGGGCCGAGTGGGCGGGCGCGGCGGTGCGCGGGCAACTGGTCCCTCTAGGAGGCCGGCCGCCCGCGGAGCTTGCACCCCCTGGTTCGCACTAAGAGGGGGAGGGGGAGAGGCGGTGCGTGGCCCGGCGCCCACCCCCCGCCTGGCGCCCGGCGTGGGACCCCTTCCCCCGGGCGGGAGGCCCCCCTCCCCGCTTTCCTCCCAGCGCCGCGTGGCGTCCCCAAAGCCAGAAAGAAAAGAGCAGCCAGGGCAGGGAAGAGGAGGCATGGACCACCGCGCCATGCGGCACTTTGCCAGTGCAGACTCCCCATTCTACCCCCCTCTCTTCTCTTCCCCAGGGGTCTGGCCGGCCGCTAGTCAATCCTCCCCGTACAGTTACAATTCAAGTCGAAAGTGAATCTTTTTTATTTAGAGTACAATTTTACAGAGAGAGAGATCAAGAGAGCTAGTTGCTGGTTGGCTCTAGCTAGCTACTTCAGTCGGTCGCAGGCAAACTCTTGGGCACGGGGAGGCGCAGCACGTAGCTGCCCGGTTGCTGCAGCTCCAATTTCACCCCTTGCCTGACCTGTCCCCCGTAGTGCCAGAACCTTTTGATGTCTTCGTGCAAGCGGTGCACATCAGCGTGGAGGCGCCCCCCGCTGACTACTTCAGCGGCCACGCACTGTTGGTACCTCTGCTGGGCGGCGGCCGCCACGGTCAGCACGCCGAGCACCCAAGTGACGAAGGCAGTGTCTTGTTCAGTGGGATCCGGCCTGTACCGCTCCACCCGCGTGGCAAGGGAAGCAGGTGTAGCGCGGGGCCGGGCCAGGCGTCTGACGTAGCCGCCCTTCGTCTTGAGCAGCGCCTGGAGGCCACGCCTGATCTGGTTCGCCAGGTGGCTCCACCTAGTCACGTCCTCTCGGAGTTCGCAGGTGCTTGGATTGCGCGGGCGCGGGAGCAGGCGCAGGTCGCGTGTCCCGAGGGCTTGTGACACCCTGTCCAGGGCCAAGACAGCGGTGTACAGGACGCTGGCGTTCTCCTCGGCCGGTGCAGAGGCAGGCGGCGGCTGCTGCGGCTGGGGGTGCTGGTCGTCGGTGGTGTCCATGGCCGGGTGGGCGGGGTCGTACTCGGCGTCGGCGGGAGCGCTGGCTGGCGGTGTCTGGGTCTGGGGAGCCGTGTAGGGGGTGAGGGCTAGCATAGTAGGCGCAGTGGTTGTGTCTGGGTGCTTGGCTCGTAGCGCAAAAGTGTGAGTAGCAAGGGGGAGAGGCGCGTCGTGCGCGGCGGTCACGGGGCGCGCGACCCCGGGCATGCGGGTGCCGACTGCCAGGCGCGTTCGGCGCGCGACCCCGGACACGCGGTGGGGGGGGCGCCCGCTGTCGGGCGCGCGTGGCGCGCGACCCTGGACACGCGGTGGGGGGGCGCCTTCTTGTCGCGCGCTAGTGGCACACGCCGCACGCGCGCGCCCTGTACCGGGCGGCTGGCCGTGCGGGGGGGGGGGGAGGGAGGGGGGACGCCCCCCCCCCCCCGTGCGGCGGCGCGTGCGCGCGGGGGGTGGGGAGGAGGGCGCTCCGGCGCTCGAGACACCCACCAGTAAGGCGGCTGCTACTGAGCCCGGACGCCCCCGGCCAGAGTGGCACACGCCACTCTGCTCTTTGTGCTCGCCTGCTGTTTGTGCGCTCACGCGCCTGGACACACACCTGGCTGGCTCTTTCCCTCTCTCGTGTGCCCCTGTAGACCATGCCGGTGACGACGAGAGCCCAGACCAGACTCCGGCAGGCGCCACCCAGCAGCCACGGCGCGCTGCGCCGTGGCGCGGCGCGTCCCCGCCACACCCGTCCTCCCAGCACGCGACGGCCCAGTACGCGACTGTCTAGTACGCGATGGCCTAGTACGCGACTGCCTAGTACGCGACGGCCCAGTACGCGACCGCCCAGTACGCGACCGCCTAGTACGCCACCGGCTAGTACGCCACCGCCCAGTACACGACCGTCCACTACGCCACTGCCCAGTACGCCGCCGCCTAGTACGCCACCGCCCGGTACGCCGCCGCCGTTGATGGCTGCGGTGGCCACGCTCCACAGCCAACTCGGTACACAAGTCTTGGTGGACCGGGGCTGTGTCCAGGGGCCGCCGGGGTCGGTCGGTCGTCTGTGGCAGGCCCGGGGTCGTCGGCCGCTCCCGCCCTCGCTCCTGAGGCCGGACGGCACTCTCGCGCCCACGCACTGTACCCTCTTGCACCCCGGCTACCTGGTGGTGCGCCGGGGCGGTTGTCTGGTGGGCCGCGAGCTGCCCACCAGTTGGCCCTTGTACCAGCAAGCCCTGGCACAGGACAGGACGTTCCCCCCCAGAGCCAAGTCGCGATAGCCGTGGCGGCGTACATCTGGGAATTCTTGCTGACGGAGGCGCAAAGGAGTTACTGGCGCGCCCGCAGTGACTCGGGCTAGCTGTCCTTGCTCTGGCTGTGCACAGGCCAAAGCACTCATTAAAACATCCACGCTGCTACTGGCTCAGGCCCACCGCGGTCCGTGGTCGCTCCGCCGCCCCGGCCCGGGGAAGCTGGTCGGACGCCGGAGCCTAGTCCGGTAGGCGGGCACGCCGCGCACGGGAGGGAGAGCGCCGTCCGGGCCGCACCCGCCGGTCGGCCGACCGCACGCGCCCCAGGACAGCCAAGGGGGGGGGGAGGCAGTACCTTTCGGGGCGCGCGCGGCCTGCTAACGGGCGCGCCCCCCCCTTGGCAGGCGCGGGCGCCCGCCACGCGCCCGCCACGCGCACGCCAAGCGCACGCCCGTCGCAGAATGTGCCGGCGCGCGACGGCGGGCACGCCAGGCGCCGGCCGTGTGCGCCCCGGCTCACCCTGCACATGCAGGGGACCGCGCGCCGGCCCGGCGCCCATGCTACGCCCGGACGTCGCGCGCTGTCGCGGCACGCGGGGGGGGGTGCGCGCGTTCCCCTCCCGGCGCGCGCCCGGGCCAACCTTTCGTGGCCCTTTCTCCTCACGAAGGTCACCTCACAAAGTGCAGCTACTCAGACACCCAGGACACCTCACCCAGCTCACGTACTCACCTACCCACCCAGCCACCCCCAGGCCACATTCAAGCAGCCCGCTCACTGTTATCGTCAGCTCCCTGCCCCCCTGGCTTCGCTTTTCTTGGCCTAGTCCTGTCTGGCACGGACTGTGGTCTCTCTGCCCCAGGAGATTGCGTTGCTGTGCTGTTGTCTAGGTAGCGCTATGTCGAGCCAGCCCAAGCGGTCCCTGAGCCAGGCAGTCGGCCGCCCCGCCAAACGACGGCGCCACGGCGCTCGCTCCCTTACGCGCTGGGTCAAGTACATCCAGCAATACCTCGAGGAGGATCGCCCTACGCAACGCCTCGTGCTGTTCCGGCGGCTGCTCACCACCTTTTTTAGGCACTTTCTGTACAAGCGCCTGATCCTGGCGCTGGAGCGACACGTGCCCCAAATTGCGAATGACTTGAACGAAGCAATAGAACTCGTCGTGGGTGGCTTCGAGGACAGCTTCCGCCGGGGCGGCCAACTGTGGTTCTGGTTCGACGACCTGCACCAGCAAGCCACGAAAAAGTCGTGGCCAGCGGTAGTTGATAGTCCGGCCCGTGCTCGTGTCTTGTACAGACTGCAGAACACCGACCTGCTAGCCAAGCTAGCGGATCCCAACCTGCTGTTTCAAAACGAAGCCAAGGAGCAAGGGCTGAGTTACGGTGACCGTACCTCGTTCCGCGAAACCAAGGCACTCCTGGTGTGGTTCGATGAGATACTGCAAGGTTGTGCTGAGGTGCTCGAAAAACAGTGCGTAGTGCAGGAGCCAGGACAAGCAGCGCCTGAGCCGCCCTACTTTGTCTGGGACGATTTGGACCCGGAGAATTTTCTGGCGGTGTGGGAGGACCAAGCATCGGACTAGCCGGCGGTTGGCTCGGTGGCCCAAAAAAAAGAAAAGCTGTGCTGGGGCAAAACTGTTTCTGTTTCATTAAAAAAAGATGGTGGCTCGCTGATACTTGACGCGGCTGAATGCACCGGCTAAGTTTTAATGGCTAGGTACGGTTGGCGCCGGGGGGGGGCACGGGGCTCTACTCGCTCTCACACACGCACCTGCCTACCTACGGGGGGGGGCTGTTTTTTCCGCCGCCCGTCCCTCCCTCTCTCTCTCTCTCTCTCTCTCTCTCTCTCTCTCTTTCTCTCCGGCCCTCCCGCCCCGTGTCTTCCCCCCCCCGGCTGCACCGCCGCCCCGCGGCGGCGGCAGGGAGGGGCGCTTACCGGTAGAGGAAGGTTGCGTGCGTGGCCTGCCCGGGCGCCGTCCCCTGGGGGTGCGGCGGCAGCTTCGTCGCCAGCATCGTGCACGCTACCACTGCATACCGACAGTTACATTTCTTCAGGATGCTCTCGAGGCTGTCGGGGCCCGTCAACGCGTGCTGTTCCTTCTCGAACAGGGCGAGCAGATCCGGGTTCTGCTCCTCGCTGTGGATGTTGGGGCAGCAGAAGACGTACGCAGTGCCTTCCCCGACGCACAACAAGAAGAGCGCGTACACGAAGAGCGCCAGGCCCAGGGTGGCTGCCGCCACGAACATGATCTTGTAGCCGACGCAGTGGTAGTTGTCAATCAGGGCGAACTGCAGCCAGTGGTGGTTCTTGCTGCTGCCCGCGTACTGGCAGGCCAGGCCCGCCATAAAGACCAGGTCGGACATGGCGCCAATGTTCTTCTCGTGCATCACCGTCAGGTACGCTGATTTGCGCGAGTAGGCATACCAACCTGGGAAGAGGTTGCTCCACCTAGTGACTAGGCCCTGTGCATTGAAGGCGTTGCTGCCCTTGGCCTTCATCACCTCTAGCAGGCGGACGGACGCGGTCGGAGCCATAGACCCAGAGCTCGTAGGGTACGAAGAACATGTACACTAAGGAGGAGACCACCATGGCGGTCACCCCCAGCAGACGAACGGTCGCCACCCCGTTCTGGGCTTCCGGTAGCCAGCTGTACATGATGCCGTAGATGGCCGAGATGGCTAGGTGTGCGAGGCCCTTGTAGATCATGAACGCGTCGCGCCCGATGGACTGCAGGGCGCGGGCCACCATCAGGACACTCCAGTCTACCAGGACGAGCCCGAGGATGGCGTACAAGGAGAACACCGTGTTCGGAGTGCCCTGGGGCCCCCAGCGCAGCATGCCCGCGGGGAGCCCGATGCCGCTCAGGTGGATGGACAAGAAGGTGATGGACGCCAGGAACAGCAGGCAGCCCCCTACCGTTTCCTCGGTCTGGTACGTCGTAATAATGCCGTAGATCTTTTCTTCCTTGGAGCTCCTGGCCCAGGCGAGCGCCGCGCGGCCGCTGCACAGGCGCAGGCCGTACACCACCAGCAGAATGGTGAGGGGGGCCAGCGTGACGAAGCTGGTGTAATGTTCAAAGCTGGACAGGGACTCGAAGCCCAGCAGCGACGCTTGTGCGTGGCCAAAATTCAAAGACTCGACCAGGCCGTTGCTGCAGGTAGCTACGCCCACGGCCTGCAGCTGGGCCCGCGCGGAGCACGACAGGCAAGTGTCGGCCGCGAGCAGTGCGTTGGCCGGGAGGACAGTGCCGTTCCAGGCTCCGAGTATGCTGTCATTCATGGCGGGGGGGAAGGGAAGGGGGGTCGTGTACGTCCGGGCTCGCCAGTCGCTGGCGGGGGTTTTCCTTTTCCGAGCTCTGCTCCTTTGGCTCTCTCTTTACCTAGGTAGGTAAGAGGAGGCCAGCCCCGGGGGCCTGGCGAAGAGGAGGCAGGGGGGAGGGGACGGGAGGGGAACGAGCGGGAGTAAGGGGTGAGGAGGGGGCCAGAGAGCGGAGGGGGTGTGGACTAGGCGGGGGAAGGAGAGGGGGCGGCCGGGGAGAGGAGGCGGCCGGGGAGAGGAGGCGGCCGGGGAGAGGGGCGGCGCCCCCGGCGAGCCGGGCCTCCCCCGAGGCCCCGCGCCACAAGCAGCCCGGCGCAGGATCGGCGCCGGTGCATCCCGACCTCGCTGCCGCCCGAGGTAGGAGTTCGTGGACACCCCCAGGCCATGGAGCAGGTGCCGTGTTATGCGATGCTGTCTGGCTCGGCGGTGGAGACGGACCCGGAGACCCCGCCCGCCCTCTCTGCTCCCGCCGAGGCGCGCGGCCCGGGGTACCCCCAGCCGTGCCCCGCGCCGCCCGACCGGGTCCCGCTGCAGCGCGCCTCCCCGGGCGCCCCGGGCAGCGTCGAGCTCAACCCGGGGGTGTTGGCGTTGGTGGAGCGGCTGGCGCTGGAGCCCTGCGTGTTCGCGGCGCTCGCTAGCTCGCGCGCGTCGGTGCTCGGGGGGGGGGGGGGGGGCTGCGCCTCGTGGGGGCGGCCGGCGAAGAGCCCCGGCACCCCCTGCGCGACGTGGTCCTGCGGCACGCGGAAGCCCTGGCCGAGGCCCTGTCGCAGGAATTCTTCAAGTTTGGGTTCGCGCTGCTGCGCACCCGGCCGGACGCGGTGCTGGGCCGGAGCCCGCGCACGCGAGGGGCGACGTGCCGGCCCGGCGCCAGCGCACGCTCCGGCGCGCGGGCGACTCGCTGCTGTGCGAACTGGCCTGCCCGCCGCTGTACAGGTACCAGGTCCCGGGACAGCGCAGCGGCCGGAATGCCCCGTGCACCAGCGCGTCGGGCGCCTGTGTCACCCGCGACAACACCAACCTGGTCTATGCGCGCGAAGCCCTGCGCCCGGAGCACGAGGTCCCCTACACCCTGTGGTCCGACCTGGTGGCGCGGGTCTTTGGCCTGCCCGGCGGCGCCAGGGAGGTGTCCGCCACGTCCGAGCACGCGCTGACGGCCGGGGGGGCGCTGGCGGCCGGGGGGGCGCTGGCCGGCTGGGCGTTCGAGGCCCGCAGCCGCGCCCTCCGGACGGTCGTCGTGGAGCTGATCAACTACGGGCAGGCGCTGACGATCGGCCCCAGGTGCCGGGCGCTGTCGTCGCGGACGGGGCAGGGGGTCCGGCAGAGCGGGCCGGCGGGCGGGCCGGCGGGCCTGTGGCACGCGCTCCCCCCCCCTCGCGCCACCGGACGCCGCCGCCGCGGAGCCGACCGAGGAGGAGCTGCGCGCGTACTGGTGGTCTGTCGAGGTCCTGCCGACCCCGGCGTCGGCCGCCGGGCTGGACACGCTGGTGCGTGTGCTGGAGCTGAGCGCCCGGCTGGCGGGGCCCGAGCTCGACCTGCTGCGGAACCTGTACCCACGGCTGCTGCCGGAGTGGGCGCGGGACGCGGCCCTTCCGCCGGGGGCGGCCGACCCGGCGGACGCCCCGCGGGCCGACGGGGGTGCCGCCGGCGGCGGTCGCGAGGCGGACCCGCCGGGCGCGGGGTGAAACTCCCTCCCTCCCCGGCCCGGGGCGGCGGCCGGCCCCTTTCCCTCCTCGCCACCTCTCTGGACCCGCTCCTCCGGGGGGGGGGGACCGCCCTCTTCCCTCCCTTCCCCCCGCACCGGCCCGAGCCCCCCGGGGGCCCGCGGCGCGGCCCCCTTCCGGTATAACCAGCGCCAGACGTGGATCCCCGTGGACCCCCCCCTCTTCTTGCTCCCAAACCCCCCCCCCCCCCCTCTTACCCCAAGACGGCCGAAGCTCGGATCCCCGTGCCTGAACCCCGGCGCGGGCGGGCCCGGCCTAGGGTTCACATGCATGCACCCAAGCCTACCCGGTTTAGCGCTACCGCGAGCACGCGGACACCACACCTCGCGCCCCCGGCGCAGCCGAGCGAGCGCCGGGAGAGGGCCGGCGGAGGGCAGCCGGGGGCAGGAGGCCAGCCTGGCGCGCCCCCGCCCGCCACGGCAGACAACCGCCCCGGCGCTCGACTCCCGGGTGCCCGGAGGGGCCACGCCCCCGCCGCTAGCAGGCCGGCCGGCGGACCCGCGATCGGCGGAGCCGTGGCAGGAAGAGCAGCGGCCGGCGAAGCAGTGGCAGGAGGAGCCGCGGCCGGTGGAGCTGTGGCAGGAGGAGCCGCGGCCGGCGGAGCCGTGGCAGGAGGAGCCGCGGCCGGCGGAGCCGTACCCCGCCCGGGGGAGGCCGGCGGCCGCCGGCCTACCGCCGGTGGGCCCTTCCCCCCCACCACCGGGCCCGCACCGGCCCAGCGCCGAGGGCACGGCCCAGCCGGGCCCCGGGCCGGGCGCACGGCCGCCGGCCCACCCGACCCCGCCGCCGAGGCCCAGAGGCCGGCGGCTGGCAGGCGAGGGTCCGGCCGAGCCGTCGGCCAAGGCGTGGGCCAAGGCGTGGGCCAAGGCGTCGGCCAAGGCGTCGGCCGAGGCGTCGGCCGGGCCAGACCGAGCCACCGGCGGGGCCTTCGGCCGGGCCGCTCCGGCCGGGTCAGACTACGCGGGCCGCGGCGCACGGACCGCCCCGGGCCGCCCCGGCCCGCGCGTGGCAGCTGAGCGCCTGGCTGCGGCGCAGCACCTGGCTGTACGACAATCCCTGGAGCACCGCCGAGGTCCTCGCCCTGTGCCTCATGGTGGTGTGCACGTTCTATGGCGGCTGCCACCGCTACCTGCCGGTCGTGTCGGTGGCCATGGTCGGCGGTTCGTCGCTGTTTGCCAGCCTGCTGTTGGTCCATGCCGACTTCACGCTCTTCCTGACCGTGTGCGCCGCCGTGGACGCTTTCTGCCTGCTGCTGGCCGCCTTCTGTTGCCAGCAGCGCGTCCCGTATGACACTATGCTCCTGCTGGCCGTGGTGGCCCTGGGCGCCGGCCTGGGCTTCTTCGCGCTGGTGTGGGAGCCCTACCGCGGGGCGCTGGCCCACCTGACGCTGGCCTGGACCGACATTCCCCCGACGCTAGTCGACCACGTCCTGCTGGTCTGGATCAGCACGCTGCTGTGTTTGTACATTGTGTGGCAGCTGCAGAGGCTGGTGCAGACGCACACGCTGTGCGAGACGTACACGGCGTCGGTGCGCCTCTTTTTCAATATCGTCGAGGCCGGCCTCCTGCTGGGCGTAGGGTTCGGCGCTGCGCTCGACCGGCTGCAGCGCCTGCGCACCCGGGTCCAAGGGCTCTACGCCGCCGAGCGCGAGGCGCTCGAGCCGGTGCTGGCCTAGTCCGAAGCAGTTAGACTTTTTAATAGCCACGTTGTTTCTTCTCCTCTGCTCTGGACCTGTGCGGACGGCGGCCTACGTGAAAGGCCAGCCGCCAGAATTCGGTGCCTGGCCTAGCCGGCAGAAGCCGATGGCCCCCCCGCGACGGCTGCAAGGATTCGCTGCCTAGTCTACCTCGCTGAAGTCGGTAGCCAGGACCAGCTGCAGGAACTCAAGGCTTAGGTAGCGCAGCCACGCCTCTGGCTTTGGCCCGCGTTCTTTTTTTAGCACAGAAAAATCGCGAGTTATTTTTGCTAGTGTCAAAAAGCGCGCCCCTTGTTTGTGTCCTACCAAAAAGCCTTCTTGATATAAAAGCGAGCGATTTGACTGGATTCTCTCGGTAGCACCCGGGTACCAAAAGCTGGTGCTGTCTGCCGGCCACCAAGCCTGGGCTCGTTGCAAGTACACATACAATGAGTACAAGGGGCCCGTCTTGGTGCTCTCTAGGTCCGCCCACCACAGCGCACACGCCAGCAACCAGCTAGCGGGCCGTTCAACGCCTAGGAGTCTAGCCCTCAGCCAAGCGTGCGGGAGTGCAGGCAAGAGTGCCTGTTCCCCAAACCCTTGTTCCTGCCGCTTTATGTTCCAAGAACAGCTGTACACAACCCAGCCACACACGCGGTTGCAGAAGTCGAGCAGTTCAGAGACCCGCACGGGCTCTTTTTTCAGGCTTGCCCGTGTGTATTTTAGGTAAGGACAGAGCTGGTCGGGCGGCCCGGACTTCTGCTCTAGCGTTAGCAGCGCCATTTGCTCGTGGTCACAGTCGATGATGCGGAACCGCACTTGGTCGTGGCCACAGCCAGCGGAGCGAAACCGCTCTAACAGCAGGTTCCACTCCGCCAGGTCCCAGTACAGAATGCGGGCCTCTGCTAGCGCGCTCAAGAAAGCCTTTACGTCTATGAGCCACTGCGGCCAAATGCTGTCGGTCGCCGCAGGCGGCCCTGCGAACCACCGGACGACGTCGCTGGGCTCTTGCTCGCTCGGCCGCTTGCCGGAGTAAGGCATGCAGAACCAGAACTCGATGGGCTTGCCATCAGCCCGAAGGCACGCCCACACGCGTTCGACTTCAGGCACCAACCCTTTCGTGACGGCGTGCAAATGCGCCTGCAGTCCTGCGTCAAACAGAAACTCCTTGTCGATGGATTTTTTGAAGACGTGCCACTTGTCGCTAGCCCGTGCTGGTTTCGCATTAGGAAAGTAGGCGAGGAAGACAGCTGAGTCCTCAGGCTTTGCCTTGGGGCATTTCTTAAGCTCTTTCTGAGAGTATTTGTCTCTGAAGAGCTCCTTAAAGTCCTTGGCTTGGCACGCTTTCAATTCGATTTGAAGACGCGTCCCTCTTTGTACGTGCACTTCCGGCTCTCTGTTAGACAGGTGCTCCGTCTGCTTCTTACCGTCATCCGTGCACACAGAATCCGTTTCCGGCTCAAGCCAAGGCCCCGCCCGCTTTTGCAGCAGCCCGTCCAGCACAGACAACATCTTGTCCTGGCCGTCGGCCGGCGTGCCTGGCAGCGTAGCTGGCGGCTCAGCTGGCAAGTAGTAGTCCAAGCAGTCCTTCGCGCTGCGGAGCAGGTGATGTGACGTGCAAAGGATCGCGGCGTGGCCTGGCACACTAGAGGAGAGGCTGGTGCCAGGGTGGCGGCGGTGCGCGGTGGGGGCGTAGTCGGACTGTCCATTCTGCCTTTCTTGACTGCAGTTGCTTGCTTGCTAGCCCTTTCTTTTCCTCTTCTCTCCCCGCTGCGCTCTCGACGGTTTAGGCTCCCCTCTCTCCCCCAGGCGCGGAAAAGCTCCGGTGCAGTGTGTTTAGCCAGAGAGGTTCGGAGGGGGGGGGAAGAAGAAGGGAAAGTAAGTCTTTCGGCGAGGGAAGGAGAAGGGGAGGGGGGTCAGCTCCTCCTCTCCTCTCTCTCTCCCTGCAGCATCTTTGCCGCGTTCGGGGGGGAGGGGGGAGCTCTCGCGGCACTCTGGCCCCGCTGACTTCCCTTTTCGCGACCATCCCGGGGGGGGGGGGGCAAGCAGGAGGGGGGGTCTACCCCCTCTGGGCGGACGCAGGGGGATGCCGACTTCACGCTCTTCCTGACCGTGTGCGCCGCCGTGGACGCTTTCTGCCTGCTGCTGGCCGCCTTCTGTTGCCAGCAGCGCGTCCCGTATGACACTATGCTCCTGCTGGCCGTGGTGGCCCTGGGCGCCGGCCTGGGCTTCTTCGCGCTGGTGTGGGAGCCCTACCACGGGGCGCTGGCCCACCTGACGCTGGCCTGGACCGACATTCCCCCGACGCTAGTCGACCACGTCCTGCTGGTCTGGATCAGCACGCTGCTGTGTTTGTACATTGTGTGGCAGCTGCAGAGGCTGGTGCAGACGCACACGCTGTGCGAGACGTACGCGGCGTCGGTGCGCCTCTTTTTCAATATCGTCGAGGCCGGCCTCCTGCTGGGCGTAGGGTTCGGCGCTGCGCTCGACCGGCTGCAGCGCCTGCGCACCCGGGTCCAAGGGCTCTACGCCGCCGAGGGCGAGGCGCTCGAGCCGGTGCTCGCCTATAGCTCTCCGGCCCCCGCCGCCCTCCTTCCCCTCCCCGCCTACTCCCTGTACACTTTCCAGGCTCCCCCCTCTCCCGGGTGTGCGTGGCTCGGCCTGTGTTGGCTGCGATTAAAAAATTCGCTCTCGCTGTCTCCGCGCACCCTGTGTCCCCCCCCCCCCCCCCTCTTCTTCCGGCCACTCCCCCCGGTGCGATCCCGACGAGCGCCCCTTCTCTCTTCTTCCGGCCACCCCTAACCCCGGACCGGACCGGTGGCAGCGCAGGGGTTAGAGGAGGACGCAGCCCTCCCCCCCCGAGAAACAACCAACCAGGCCGTGCTTTAATAAAGAAAAACACGCTTCAACCGGCTGTGGGCAAGGCAGGGACACGCTCTGCCAACCACCCACCGGATAAGCCCTTTTCTAGGGGGCCGCCTCCGCTCTTCGCCAGGCCAGCGTAGCCTTCGCGCCGCCGCCCGGTTCTAAGAAGGAAAAGTGCCGCATCCGCGGGTGTAGCTGCCGCGGCAGATGCTCGGCAGGTTGCTGGTCTGGAAACCAACATCGAGATTATAGATACCATGGGACTGGAACACAGCGGTGCACACACCCGCGTCCCCCGACGCTACGTTCCAGCCGCTGATATCCTGGTCGAAAGCGCAGTTGCCGGCGAACATGGCCCACAGCCCACCGCTAGCTGCGGCCGCTGAAACGTTCCAGCCGCCCAACGGCTGGTTGAACGCGCACGTGCTCGGCGGGGCACAAGCAAAGGCGTAGGTCATGTCCGAGACTCTGCTAGTGTTCCAGCTGTTGATGTTCTGGTTGAAACTGGCGGCGGCAAAGAAGAGGTACATCATCGTAGTCACTGACGCGGTGTTCCAGGCGGCGAGTGGCTGATCGAAAGTTTTGGCTTTGCTAAACGTGGCTGACATGATTGTGACGCTGCTGACGTTCCAGCCGCCTAGCGGCTGATTGAAGGCCGTGGCGCCTGAAAACGTGCTCATCAGGCTGGTGACTTGGCCCACGTTCCAGCCACCTAGCGGCTGATTGAAGGCAGTGGCGCCGTTAAACGTTGCCTCCAGGCTCGTGACTCTGCTCACGTCCCAGCTAGACACGTCAGTGTTGAAGGCCCGCGCGGACGTAAAGGTGCCCGGCAGGCTGGCCACGCCGCTGGTGTTCCAGCCGCCGAGGTTTTGGTTGAACACGGTACAACCGTAAAACAGGTTGGAGAAGCCGTTGGGGTGCGAGGCGGGCGTGAGCCACGACCAGTCCCAGTCGCGCGCGTCGCCCACGAACTCGGCCAGCCGGTACAGCAGGTACTCGGGCGCGACGCCCCGCAGCGCCCGCGACCCGGCCGTCGGCGCCGTGTAGCGCAGCAGCAAGTTGGAGGCGAACAGCAAGGCGTTCGGCGAGGTCAGCAGCGGCCTCGTGCTGCCGACGGGGTGGTACAGCTGCACGTCGCCCCACGCCAGCACTTCCGTCACGGGCGCGCCGTCCACGTACCACAGCCCGTCCACCCGGCCGTCCAGCCGCAGCGTGTAGTTACCGGCGCTCGCGTACACGTGCGTGCAGGTCGCGCCATCGTCGTGCACGCACGTGCCCGCCGAGCCGTCGCCCCAGTCCACGCCATACGTGCCGCCCGCGCCCGCCCCCGCGCCGGGCGACAGCGCGAGCGTGGCCGTGGTGCTGCCGGCCGGCGCGCGCACCCGGGCGTAGAAGAGCGAGCGGGAGCACGCGGCGGGCCAGGCGGCCTGGCTCACGCGCGTGTACGGGGCCAGCCGCGTGCAGTCGGCAGTGCCCACCAGCCCGGGCGTCCTCCAGCCCGTCAGCGAGACAGCAAAGTCCCCCGGAGCGCCCTCGAACGCACGTTCGAAGCGCTGCAGGCTCGGCAGCGCCGTCCAGCCCTGCAGCCCCGTGTCCGCCAGCGCTGCGCAGCCCGCGAACAGCTCGGTCACGTCCTCCAGCGCCGAGGTGTCCCAGCGCGATAGGTCGATTCTCGTGAGCAACGGCAGGCCCGCGAACGCCCGGCTGACGTTGCGCAGGTTGCGCGTGTCCCACCGGCTGGCGCCGTACGGGAGCCCCAGGCCTACAGAGCCTGCAAACAGGCCGACCAGGGACACGGCGCCGGACACGTTGAGCCCGTAGCTGACCTCGGAGTCCATGCGTGAGGTGAGGTTGGCGAAGCTGTAGTCCCAGACGCGCACGAGCCCCGCGTCCGGCAGCGTGGCGAGCGAGGGCACGTACGTCAGGCCCGGCGCCCGGTACAGGTGGTAGCCGCTCGTCTCATGGAAGCGCAGCTCCCCCCACCGGAGGACGGCGTGCCAGGCAGGCGTCAGCGCCCAGCCGCGCACGGGGTAGCGTCCGCCAGGGTCCGCCGTTACCGTGTACGTGCCGGGAGCAGCGTACGTGTGCGCGCAGGGCGCGGCGCCGGCGTCCAGGCACGGCGTGGGGCTGGAGCCGTCCCCCCAGTCGACCGTGAACGACGTCGGGGCGGTGGCCTGCGCCTGCCGACGGCGGCGCGCCGGCGCGGCGGGCGGCCAGAGCGGCCACACGAACGTGTCCTGCGGGGCCGCCGTCGTGATTTCCAGGATCGTGGCGCCGCCGGGGCACACGACCGAGGGGCATGCCTCCTCATGGGTCGGGCACTGCAGCGGGTACGGGCACCCGGCGCCGGCGGCGCCGAGCAGCAAGGGCAGCCACCAGCACGGGCTGGTGACTGCGCCTGTTCGACGGGGGGGGGGGGGAGCGTGCATGCTAGTGCGCGCTTTCTCTTTCCTCGCTGGCCCGCTCTCTTTTTCTTTTTACCTGTGAACGAGCGCTCCAGCTACCACGGACGGCAGGGGCGCGGGGAGGGACGAGCGAACTGCCTCCCCCCCCCCCCCCCCCCCCCTTCCGCGACCCTTGCTAACCCCGGAGCGGGCCAGGGGCGCGGGGAGCCCTGGGCCTGGGCCTCTCCCCCCCCCACACACACACCCTTCCCTTTTCCTGCGCACTCTGCCCGCCCTCGTGCGCTTGTCAATGAAAGAGGAGAGGAGTTAGCTTCCTTTCTCGGTCTCTCGCTCTCTCTCTCTCTCTCGCTCTCTCTGGTATAAAGCCAGGGCGTGCTTTCGGCTATGAAGCGCACAGCGACGGGGCCGGGCCGAAATAAGCAGCCAGCAGGGGCCAAGGGTCTGGTTGCAGGCGCACAGCCAGCCTGGGCCGAGGGTCTGGTGGAGGGCGCGCTGTCGTGGCTTTGGGGCCTGCCGCTGGCCGAGAGCAGAGAGCGCGCCAGCAAACTAGAGAAAAAGGTCCTGGCTTGGCTGCGGGACCAGGAGCACCACCAGTCGCCTAGCACCCCGCTGACAGCGCTGCGAGCCATGCTGGTCGCCAGGGACCAACGGCACCTCCAGTGCACAGAACGGCAATGTGAGCATCCAACGGAATCAGACTCGGAGTGGGTGCGTTCTGGCTCCTACAACCTGGTGACTCCCTTTTCGGCTGCGTACGTGGTGCGCGCGGGCTACGAGTACACGACTCTGGCGGACCTAGCTCGCCGCCGGAGGTGGGCCGACGTGCTCGCGCGCAAAGGAATTAGCCCCCCTTGCTTGCTGCGCGGCTACGCCACACCCGCGGTCGCCAGCGAGTATGACGAACAACTACGGCTGCTCAATTATAGCGCAGAGTTAATTCGACAGCAAGCCAGCCCCTGCGGCCGGGTACCTGGCACCGCGGAGGGCCTCCCGGGGTCCTGTACACGGGCGCCGAGCTTACGGCCCGGTCAGCAGAAGTCAGACCTTAAGTTCTATCTTGTGCGGCAGCTTGTCCGGCGGGGGGAGGAGGTGGCATTGTACTTGGCCGACCGCAGTCGGGCAGACTCTTATCCCCAAGTGTTAGAGTCTGTCTATCAGGACCTGGGTCGGTACGTGGCCCTGCTGTGCCGGCCGGGCCAGGAGAGGGCGTACTTCTGCATTGATCTCAAGTTCCGCAACATGCTCTGGATCGGCGGCCGGGCCTACCTGATCGACCTGGAACCGTATGACGGCTGTACCGTAGAACTAAGTGCTTTACCGCAACTAGAGAAGCAGCTTCGGGCAGCCCGGCACCAGGACGCCTGGACGTTAGCCTTGTACTTGCTTGCGCTGGCTAATTCGGTAGGAAGCCTAGACTGGTACATGAAGCAGCGGGGCTTCGAAGAGCCAGCGCCCGGCAGGCACGGCGCCCTAGACTTGGGGGCGAGCGAGGGTTTTCCGGAGGGCTGCCCTTTGGCCGTAGCCATAGCCGTGCTGCGGGATCAGGCCGCGAGGTTGGGCAGGAACGCCACGGGGAACCCAGCGGTACAGAACGTCGGCGGGGCGGTGGCGCGAGGCCTCGGGCAAGCCATCCTCCTCCTGGCGCGGGCGTCGTGGCACAACCAACACTTCAAGACCTTTGCGGAACAGGTGGAAGCGTATCTGCCCCAGGGGAAAGTCGCGGGAATTGATGCCCTGATACGCGGGCACTACCTGGCTTCCGACCTGGCTTCCGCGGGCCGGGGCCAGGAAGACCACGCTCGCCTGGCTAACAGGCTGGCTTGCCTAGTGGTCTACGCGCTAGCTTGCCACCGCTGCCAGCTCATCAAGGCCACGGCCCTGGCTGAGCTGCTCGAGCGGCTGCGGCTGCTCCAGCAGCACCCGAGCCATGACCCCAGCCAGTGGCTCCCGCAGAGAGAGCAGGTGGTGCACAAGCGCCAGAAGACGAGGCACCCCCAGGCTAGGGCCCAAGCCGACAGAGAGAGAGAGAGAGAGAGTGAGCGAGGGAGAGAGAGTGAGCGAGAGAGAGAGAGTGAGCGAGAGAGAGAGAGTGAGCGAGAGAGAGAGTGAGCGAGTGTGAGCGAGTGTGAACGAGAGGGTTTTTTTGGCGGCCTCCTGCTCGGGAGTGCTTAGCAGGAGGGCGAGTGAGAGAGCCAGCCCAAGGCTACGCTCCCGTGGTTCTTGGGTCCGCGCACCATAAAAAAAAGCCTGCCGGCTGGACGAGCGAGCACACGTATCCGGCGGCCACTCCGGCCCGACCCCCGCACGCAGCCCGCGGGGCGCGGCGGCGGGCCCCCACTCCTCCCCCCCCCCCCCCCGTTCCCCCGGCCGACGGCACCAGCCGCTCAGCCCTGCCTAGGCCCGCGCACGGGCCTCAGGCCCCGCCGCGCGGTAGGGGGCGTGGCTCCCCCTGCTCCGCGGGCGGCGGGCCCCGGACCAGCACCACGTGCGAACCGCCGGCGCCGCCCCGCGCGTGCCGGGCGGGCGGTCGGGGGGGGCAGTGCACCCACAGCACCGGCTGGTACACAAAGACCAGGCGCTCGGCCGGCGCGTGGAGGGCGGCTGGCTTGGGCTGCGACCGGTGCCCGCGCACCCGCTGCAAGGAGGTAGGGCTCAGCGCCGCGGCCGGGTCGTGCTGGCCCTGCGCCCACGCCTCGTCGTGCCCGCCGGCCCCCAGGAGCGGCAGCGGCGGGTCCCACGACACCGAACCCGCGCGCCGCGCCTCCGGTTCCTGTGAACAGCCAGACACGGAGTCGCGCGTGCTGGCGAAGCTGTCCTCGAACCCCCGGTCCAGCAGGCTCTGCACGCAGGCTAGCGAGCGCTCGTGGGCGGGCAGCATGGTCCAGTCCACCGAGGCCGAGAGCTCGCGCAGGCGCGCGGCCAGCTGCGGCGCGACCGGCGGTGGCCCCTGCCGTGGCGTGACGGCCCCGTCCAACTCTGCCACGAGCCGCTGGTAGCAGTGTAGCCAGAAACACTCCCCCGAGGGGTAGCGCGGTACCGCCATCGCCCGGCCGGGCCACGCCTCGCCCCTGGTAGGGAGGACGACGAGGGACTGGCACGGCCAGCACCGGGGAGAGCGTGGGTGCCCGTGGCGCCGCGGGCGCGGCCGGGCGGGGGAGGGGGGGGGGGGAAGGCCAAGGCCAGGGAAGGGAGGCGGCGGCAAGTGTGGGACGGCGGCCGCGAGCCCCCGTCGTGGCCCGCCGTGCTCGGCGCGTGGACAAGTCTGCGTGGCCCCGGTACTGCGCCCTGGTGGCGCTGGCGCTCTTGTGCGGCCTGGGGGCAATTGCTGGCGGCCCGGCACGGGCGGGGCCGCACTCTCGTTGGGCCAGGCGGAGCTCCCCCTGGTAGCCCCCGACCTGGTAGCCCGCCAGCTGGCGAAGGCCGTGCTCTCGTGTGCCGAGGACCCAGACCTCTTGCGGGCGGCCTGGGCCGAGCTCTTCTCGCAGCTGGGCGGCCGCGAGCCCTTGCAGAGCCTGTCCCCGGGCCTGCGGTTCCTGGGCACGGTGGCTACCCGCGCGGCAGGCTGGGCTAGGTCCCGGGCCGGCCAGCCGGCCGCCACCGCAGCCCCCGAGTTCCAGCACGCGGGCTGTTGCTTGCTCTCCGCGGCCTTCGGCCCCCACGCCGATGCCCTGCAACAGGCAGTGCGGGGGGAGGTCTTGCACCTCGTGGCGCAGTCTGGCCTGCGCGCAACTACTGCGCCAGGGGCTCCCGAGTTCCTCGATCTCTTGGCCATCCAGGCGGAAATCTGGACTAGCTTGGACTGCCAGAGCCCGGGGTCAACCCGGCCCGGCCGGCCGGAGCCACCCCCCCTCGAGCTAGCTGTGTGGAGCAAAAGCTACCAACTCTCGAACCTACCACCGGCGACCGCCGCGGCCCTGCGTTGCAGTGGCCGACAGCTGCATCACCTGACACAGGCCGGCTTGGCACAGCTAGCAGAGAGACGGAACCGTGCACGTACCGAAACCCTGCAGTACTTGTTGGGCTGGACGCACGGCCTGCGCAGCACAGCGCTGACTGACCTGCAAGAAAAGCGGCTGGTCCGGCAGGAAGCAGCGTGGCTGGCCGCGCTGGGCCCACCGCGACAGGCTGCCTAGCCCCTCTCCGACGCCCCCTTCCCCCCCACGGACCACGCACCCCCGCACATTCTTCTCCTCCTTCCCTCCTCTCCCGCTCTCCCCTGTACGCAGAGCCGACGCTGCCTCCTCCTCCTCCTGTTAGAACAGATTGCCCCCCAGGTGGAGGAAGGAAAATGGGCTGTTACCAAGTAAAGCCCTTGCCGAGACCAAGTGGGCGGACCGCTCCCCCTCGTGTAGTATGTCCCATCGCCCCGACGCTTCGCCCGCTCCCCCGAACTTCCTGGCTCTGTGGGCCCAGGCACAGCAAACCGTGTCGCAGCCAGGGGCGACGCTAGTCTCCAAACGACAGTGACACTGCTCGAGCAGAGCTGGCAGAGACAACGCAGGTCGCACAAAACGAGCCTGACCCTCGCGTTCGAGGCGGATGCCTCTGGGCCGGGGGCCGCCAAGCGCTGGTCGAAGCTGCTAGCTTGCTTGGTCAACTCCGCGGGCCTGAGAGACCTATGGCAGTACGTAACAACCGTCCGCCTCGATGGCGGTTCGGCAAGGCCTTACCAGTTGGTTGTCCCCCCGGAGCTCTTCCTCTTCGCCACCAACGCTACCAAAGTGTTTTTAGCGAATGCCTCTTTCTTGGAAAAACGGTCGTCGACCATAGGGCTGACGCTCCCCCCCGACGCCAGTTTCCACCTGCTGCGCTGTGACGTAGGCCGTCTCGTTCTCAACGCGCCGGGTCCGGCAGCCTCCGGGAGCCAGCTAACACTTAGAATCGAAGATTGCCCGTGCCTTAGGACGGTCACAGCCCTGGCCAGGGGGCTTTGCAGGAACGTGCTGGTCCTTGGTTGTCCGGCGCTGGAGTGCCTGGCGCTGCCGCGAGCGACGACGACCACTGTCCAGCCGGGCCCTTTGCTCCGTGAACTAACCATCAACCCCGAAGAGAACCACGGCGTGCAACGCCCGCCGGTGACCTGTACCCTGCTGGGGGCGTGCCCGGACAAGCTGACAGTGTCGAGTTCGTGGCTCGACGAGTTGCACTGGGAGTGTTTGCCTGCGGACTGGCGTTGCCAGCTGTCCGTGACGGGCTACCAGCGGCTTCGGCTTGGCTTGGCGACCGAGGCTGCGGCGGGAGGCAGGGGGTCGTCGGCTCCGGGGTCGGCCGGCGCCCCCGCGCGCTGGGCTCTAGCGGAGAGCCAGAGGTGTAACGGAGAACCAGAGAGGTGTCTGCCTAGACTGGCGGGCGGATGGTCTGCCCGCGTGGTTTCGCCTAGAGGTCGTGAAGCCCCCCGCTTTGAACGTCGAATATGCTAGGCGTCTGCCCCGTGTGGGGATCTTGGTCCGGACGGAGGGGCCGAGAGAGGAAGAAGAGCGGCGTATGCTCCCCAGGCCCCTGGTGCAAGCACACGCCAATCTGCAAGTGTCTATCGCCGCCGCCTACTTCTGGTTGATCGCGGGTGCCCTGTTTCCGTCGGGCTCGCCGTGGCGGCTGGCCTTCCTGCTGGGCCTGCCCCTAGACTACGGCCTGGTGGTGTCCGAGCAGGAGTTTGAGCGCTGCGTCGGGTGGCTGCGAGCACGGGCCACCGACACGGCCTCGTGGCGCACCCTCTTACAGGCCCGCAGCCAGCACACGGTGAAGTACGGTGCGCCGCACCGTTCGTGCCCATGGCGCCTGCGGCTGCTACTCTTGGCCAGCCAGCACGGGGACCCGAACTTGTCGCGGCTGTTGGAATACAGCCGGCCGTACCCACGCGGCCGGTCACCGGCCCAAGTCATTGAGCACGTGACTACCGCCGTGCGCTCCTGTGTGGAAGATCCCGACACGCTGAGCGCTGTCTGTACCTATCTGCGCCAGCGCCTGCGTGGTGGCGTTGCCAGTGACCAAGGCCCAACCTCCGCCTGGGAGCAGAGGCTGCGTTTTGTAGGCGCCGTCTGCGAGGCGGGCGACGACGCCGCCGAGGCGGGCGACGACGCCGCCGAGGCGGGCGCCGTCTGCGAGGCGGGCGACGACGCCGCCGAGGCGGGCGCCGTCTGCGAGGCGGGCGACGACGCCGCCGAGGCGGGCGCCGACGCAGCCGTCGGCGGGAGCCGGGCCCGCGCGCGGTTGATTCACGGTTGGCGAAAAGCGGGCGCTCTGTTGATCCGGGCGGAGTTCGGGCGGCCCGCCGGGGCCGGGGGGGGGCCGTCGGTACGCGACGGTGTGCTTTCGGAACTAGCACAGTTCCTGTGAAAGCAGCAGCCGACCGAGCCCGCCTGGCAGGGGCGACCGGCGATTGCTGCTTTCCCGCCGGCCGACGCGGCGGCGCTGCGTTACTGCCTAGACTGCCTGTGGCCTTTCTCGACGCACGAGCTCCCGAAAGAACCCTGGTGGCCTGATCCGGCGGAAGACCCCCCGGAAGACCACCCGGGCGTGAGCTCGCCGGCCGCCGTCCTTCCTTCCGGCGCTCCGCTCCCCTCACTAGCTCGTGTTAACCGGGGTTTAGTTCTTGCTTGACGACGCTTTATTCGAGTGCGGTGGCCTAGACTTAAGTAACTAGCGCGGTGGCCCCCTGGCAGGCTTATGCCTCTTGTAAAATCACACACGCTCAGTTAAAAAAGGCAGGTTCCACTTGAGGCAGGGCAGCGCCCGCCGGAGCTTGAGTAGCCCGTCAGTGCTCAGCCGTGCCGCGAACAGCCGCGGTTCTACCAATGGCGTTAGACGGATGAGTGACTCCACTACCTCGGACTCCACTACCTCGTCCCCGATGCCCACCTCTAAGCTCAGCACCCGAAGGTAGGGCAGGCGTACCAATTTAGCTAGGCCGTTGGCCGTGAGCAGGGAGGACGTTGAACGAGATGGCTCGCGGCAGAGCTCCCGGAGGCTCCCGGAGGCTCGTGATATTGGGCACGGCTGGTGACGGCGAGTCATTCACGTGGAGTGTGTATACCGGGTCACTGAGTTGGGGAGTTGGACAGGTCCGGCCTCGCGAGCCGGCGCAAGGGTGCCCAATCCAGCGTCTCAAGACCATTGCACCCCTCCAGCGCCAGCCGGCGTTGCGGTGGCCGACAGCTGCATCACCTGACACAGGCCGGCTTGGCACAGCTAGCAGAGAGACGGGACCGTGCACGTACCGAAACCCTGCAGTACTTGTGGGGCTGGACGCGTGGCCTGTGTAGCACACCAGCGCTGACTGGCCTACAAAGAAGGCGGCTGGTCCGGCAGGAAGCCGCGTGGCTGGCCGCACTGGGCTCACCGCGACAGGCTGCCTAGCCCCCCTCCGACGCTCCCCCCCCCGTCACTGCCGTGGCGGACGCTGCCCCCTCCCCGGCCCGTGCCCATCCCGCCCCCTCTCCCCCCTTGCTGGCGGGGGGGGGCTCTTCGCCTTGGCCAGGTAGCGTGGATTGCGCCAGGGGGGGGGACCGTCGGGCTTGGTACTAGGTAAAAGCTCTTGCTGGGGACGAAGGAGCACTCCGCCCCCGGTATGCCCCCGCCGCCGTCCTTTCCGAGCTCGTGGAGCTCGACACAGCTCGGGCTGGCTAGCGTTCTTAACGACGTGGACCTCATCAAAAGGTCTGTGGCCTGGCTCGAAAAGCTTTGGCGAGAAGAAGCCCTGCAGCTAGTTATTGCCCGCCAGGGTTTCTCGCTCAGTCTGCTGAGTACCGCGTCTGTGGCAGTCACCGAGCGCTGGACAGAGTTCCTGGCGTGCTTGGTCGCCTGTCCCGGCCTGCAAAGCCTGTGGCCTTACGTGACTACTATCAAGCTCGCTGCCAGCCAGCCGGGCAGGCTGGTCGTACCTCCGGAGCTCTGCTCTCGGGCTTACAGGGCAACCACCGTGCACCTAGAGAATGCCTCTTTCGGGACCGGGCAGCCTGCGTTGACCACCGCGATCAGGCTGGGGGTTGCCTCGGGTGCCAGTGTTCGCCTGCAGAACTGCGACGTGGAAAGTCTGGTGGTGGTCGTCTTGCGTGCCCCTGAGTGGTCCGGCCTGGACGAGCTCACGATCGGAAACTGCCAGCGGCTCAGGACAGTTAGTACCCAGGTCAGGGGGCTTTGCAGATACGTGTCGGTCATTGGTTGTCCGGCGCTGGAGCGCCTGGCGCTGCCGCGAGCGACGCTGACCAAGGTCCAGCCAGGCTCGCGGCTCAGTGAACTGACCATCGACCCCGAAGGGAACCACAACGTGCACAGCTTGCCCGTGACCTGTACCCTGGAGGGGGCGGGGCCGGCCAGGCTGACCGTGTCGGGGTCTTGGCTCGATGAGTTGTGTTGGGAGTGCCTGCCGGAGAACCACACCTGCGAGCTGTCCGTGACGGGCTACCGGCGGCTTCGGCTTAGCTTGGCGGCCGCGGCGGGAGGAGGCGGGGGGTCGTCGGCTCCGGGGTCGGCCGGCGCCCCCGCGCGCCAGGCCGCAGCGGACAGCCGGAGCGGTGTATCGCTAGACTGGCGGACGGAGGGTCTTCCCGCGTGGTTTCGCCCAGAGGTCGTGAAGCCCCACTCGTTGCACGTCGAATTTGCTGGGCGTCTTCCCCGTGAGTGGATCTTGGTCCGGAGGAGGCGCCGAGCGACCGGGAAACGTGGCTGGTTTCCCTCTCGTCCATGGCGCCGGCGGACGCCAAACTGGAAGTGCCTCTCGCCGCCGCCTACTTCTGGTTGATCGCGGGGGCCCTGTTTCCGTCGGGCTCGCCGTGGCGGCTGGCCTTCCTGCTGGGCCTGTCCCTAGACTACGACCTGGTGGTGTCCGAGCAGGAGTTTGAGCACTGCGTCCAGTGGCTGCGTGCACGGATTACCGGCACGGCCTCGTGGCGTACCCTCTTACAGGCCTGCAGCCAGCACACCGTGAAATACAGTCTGTCGCGCCGTGCAGGCCCCTGCAGTGTGCGGCTGTGTCTCTTGCTGGTCCAGCACGGGAGCCCGGACCTGGCACGGCTGTTACAACGCAGCCGGCCGTACCCACGCGGCCAGACACCGGCCCAGGTCATCGAGCACGTGACTACCGCTGTGCGCTCCTGTGTGGAGGACCCCGCGACGTTGCGCGCTGTCTGTACCTATCTGTGCCAGCAGCTGCGTGGCGGCGGTGCCGGTCCCCCCGCCCTAACCTCCTCCCGGGAACAGAGGCTGCGTTTCGTGGCCTCCGTCTGCGAGGCCGGCGACGCCGCCGAGGCAGGCGAATCTGACGACGCCGTCGGTGGGAGCCGGGCCCGCACGCAGTTGACCCGCGTTTGGCGAGGAGCGGGGTCTCTGTTGATCCGGGCGGGGTTCGGGCAGGCCGACGCCACCGGCTGGGGGCGGCGGTCGCTACGCGATAGTGTGCTCTCAGAGCTAGTACAGTTCTTGCAAAAGAAGAAACCGACCGAGCCTGCCTGGGACAAGTGGTTTGGGGTTGCTGTCGTGCCGGTCGACGCGGCGGCGGCGCTGCGTTGTTGTCTAGACTGCCTGTGGCCTTTCTCGACGGGCAGCCCCCGGGATGACCCATGGCCCGACCCGGCGGACGACCCCCCGGACGACCCCTTGGGTGTGAGATCACCCGCCGCCGTCCGTCCTGTAGCACTCCGCTCTCTTCCCTCTCTCGAGTAAGCAGGGGGGTTCGGTTCCTTCTTGGCGACGACGCTTTATTCGAGTACAGTGTTCCCGGCCTAAGTAGAACTAGCGCGCTGGTCCGGCAGGCTCGTGATTCGTCGTCCTCCCGTGAAGCACACAACCAGTCAATAAAGGCATTTCCCACTGGAGGCGAGGCAGCCCCTGCCGGAGCCGGAGTAAGCCGTCGACGCTTAGCCGTTCCGCGAACAGCCGCAGGTCTACTAGCCACGTCAGCCGGCTAAGTGACTCCACTACTTGGTCCCCGTCGCTCACCCCCAAGCTCAGCACCCGCAGGTGGGGCAGTTGTGCCAAGGTCGCTAGGCCGTGGGCCGTGAGCAGGGGGGACGCTGAACGAGCTCGGGCTCTCCTGGAGGCTTTTGGCCTCCAACAGGGCTGCTAACTTGGTGTCATCGAGCCTGACACCTGACAGGTCCAGGCGCCGGAGTCTGGGGCAGCACTTGGCTACCTCGCGTAGGTGGCGGGGTTCCAGTGATTGCCACTCCCCCAAGCTCAGCTCCTCGAGGTTCTTGAGCGCCGACAGGTGGCACAGCCCTTCGAGGCCAAGCAAGCAAGCGATGACAGCCTGTCAGATCCAACCGCCGCAGCTCCGACAGCTGCCGCAGGACCGGCCACAGCGTTGCATCCATATCCGAATTATGGGATAGGGACAGCTCCTCGAGGGTCGCCGCTTGTTTCTCTACCAAAGAGGCCAGCCCCCCCCGTAGTTGAGCGTCTATTTCCGCTTGGTCAAAACCAGTGTAGACATTAGCATAGGCGCCGGTTATTGCCAGCCGCCGGAGCCCCTTTATGGGTCGGCTAAATAATTCCAGGGCTACTCTTTCTGGCAGACCACGGCAGGCCAGCGCCTGCACCGGTGAGAGTAAGCTTCCCAGGCGCCGCACACCCTGCGTGGTCAGCTGTCTTCGGTGTGTTTCCTCTCTCCAGGGCGCCACACGTACGAACTTGCTTTCGAGACGAAGGGACAACGACCGTACCTTGTTGCACAGTGAGTTCAGCTGGGTGACGATGTCCTCAGTCAGGTCTGACAGCTCCAGGTCTAGTTCTGTGATCTGAAAACACCACAGCTCGGGCGGCAGCGAGAACAGCTTGGTTTCGTCGACACGGACCCGCTGGATAGGCACGCCCGCTCGGCTCCAGACCGCCCCCCAGAGCTGCAGCAGCTTGGCCTGCAGCTCTTGGTCCAAGTCCAGTCCTGGATAAGAGTAGCGGGTCCAAAAGCAGGGGGTGGCTTGCAGATTTCGCTGTTCGCTCGTGGCGCACGCCAGAACCGCCAGGTCGGACAGCTTCAAGTAGCCCGTGACACGACTCCACACGTGGGCCCCCACGGTCGGGGGGAGAACGCCGTCCATGGGGCGGACGACCGGCTAGCGGGGCCTGGCGGAAGAGGGCTAGTAGCTCACTTTAGGGCTGTGTCACCGCCGCGCCCGCCAGAGCTGAGCCAGCCGGCCCGGGCGGAGCGGGGGCGGCAGGGGGGGGGGAGGAAGGGGGGGGGGGGGGGAAGTGGCCACGCCCTGCCTAGCCCCGGCGCCGCCAGCCACCACGCCAGAAATCTGTCCCGCCGGCCCGGCGACCCCGTGGCCGCGCCCGGCCTGGCCCCGGCGCCGCCAGCCACCGCGCCAGAAATTTGTCCCGCCGCCCCGGCCACCCCTGTGGTCGACCGGCCCACCACAGCACCACTCCCGCCGGGGGGGGCCAGCGCTCCCTACGGCGAGTCTTCTAGCCCCGAGGGCCCCTCGGCGTACCGCCCGCCGCCCGAGGGCCCCTCGGCGTACCACCCGCCGCCCGTGGCACGTGGGTGGGGCGCCGGCTCCCCTGTCCCGGACGGCACGTTCAGCCCCGCGGTGCTGCGCCTGCGCCTCGCTGGCACCGTGCAGAAGTGGAGAATGTTTGTAGCCGATGCCCGGGAGCTACTCGTCTGCCTGTCCCAGGCTACGGACCAGGCGGCGACCGCTGCACTGCTAGCCGCGCCGCCCGTCGTGCCCGTCGACCTCCCCCGCCACTCCTCTCCCCGCCACTCCTCTGCCTCCCTGGCGCCGCCGCACCACCGCACCCCGCCCCGTGGCTCGCCCGAGAAGCGCGCCCGGGAATACGACCACGAGCCGTAACCCCAGCAGCCACAAGTACGCGAAGCTGGAGGAAGTGGCAGGAGACGCCACGCTCGACAGGTTCGTGCACGACAGAGATACCAGGCGCCGCAGGGAGTACAGGGCGTGCTTGCAGGCCTGGAACTCTGCCCTGTGCTTATCAAACAGAGCCAGAGAGGTGGACACACTGCTGGCCATCGTAGACCGCGTGCGTGAGCTCTGCCCCGGGCTAGCTTACGCAGGCTCCGCCCAGGCGAGGGAGGACCATCTGCTCTCGGGGAACAAGACTCGGGTGGTAGCGTCCATCCTCCGAGAGGTGAGGACCCGGCTCGGCCTAGACTCCAAGACTACCCGCAACGAGGTGGTAGCGCAGGCGCTCAAGTTCCACTTCTCGGAGCAGCGGGCCGGTCGGGACCGCACACCCCCGCTCGTCCGGTAGCAGGAACTAAACCGGCCTGGCCCGCCCCTCGTCGGGAAAAGGGGGGCGCCCCTCTCCTCCCAGCCCCGTGCGTGCGTGTGGCAGAGGCGGCGGGGGAAAACAGACAGCTAGCGCACAGGCCGGGGAACCGTGAGCCACACTCGTACCTGACACAAGTCCAAATCAGTAAAAAAAGAACCACAACCAGCGTTCAGTCGTTCTCTCCCAGGGCCGGGATACGGGGGAGGGGGTGTCTTGTCCGGGCCGGAAGGTCTTTCCCCCCTCCACTAACGGCCTCCCCCCGTCCGGCTCCCGCAGCCGCTTGCGGCTGTCGGCCGGGGTAGTGCCGGCGCGGGCGGGCTCGAAGCGGGCGCTGCCGTGCTGCTCCTTCCAGGCGCGGGCGGCGTTGTCGCCGGCGGCGGCCAGGGGGACCCGGGGGCGGTTCAGGACGTTGCGGGGCGCGCACGCGCCGCCCGCCCAGGGCCGCGCACACTCGAGCGGGTACAGCAGGTGGGCGTTCTGGTCCGGCCGCCCGTCCTGGTCCCGCAACGTAAAGAGCGCGTAGTCGGTCGAGCGCAGCGCCGCGAGCGGGTGGCCGCTGACCTCGTACTGCAGCACGTCGTACACCAGGCCGTAGCCGGCCTGGAAGCCGCACCAGAAGTGCAGGCAGGCCAGGTAGCACCAGCATGGACTCTTCGGGCAGCTGGTGCCGCCGGACCGGCTCCAGGGCGCGCTCGTGCGTCCGCCCCGTGCGCGGGTCCGTGAGCAGCAGCCGGAAGGCCTGCCTGGTCTCCACGTGGCGCAGCAGCCACAGGGGCAGCAGCTCGGGCGTGGCGAAGGCTGCCGTCAGCGTGGCGCAGCGCTGGGGCTGGGGCGGGGGCACCCACTGCAGCGCGGCCAGCGGCGGCGGGAGCTGTGGCGCGCGCGTCTGCGCGGGGGCGGCCGTGAAGAAGGCCCGTTCCCCCAGGCTCAGGTCGTCGGGCAGGTCCCCGTACACCTCGAGGAAGATGCGGCTCAGCTGCTTCAGGCGCAAGAACTGCGTCGCGAACTGGGCGCTCTTGTAGAAGAGCAGCGGGAACGTGTAGGCCCGCGGGTCGCCGGTGCGCTCCTGCAGCTGCTTGGTCTGGGGTTCCAGGTCGGCCCAGTGCGTCGCGCAGGCCTGCGCGCCGGTCCCCGCCGCCGCCAGGCGCTGCCACACGCCGAGCTTTTCCTGCGAGCCGGCCGCGTCGCCGAGCTCCGCCTCGCGTGACAGCTGGTACAGGTTGGTGTTGGCGTACGACGCGTTCGCCCCCGTCTGGTCGGGCAGGGACGACTGCTCGCACCAGGCGCGCAGCAGCTGGTTCAGCTCCGCGAAGGAGCGCAGCGTCGCCACGGCCGGCCAGCCCGGAAAGAAGGAGTAGAATGCCGCCGTCAGGTCCGATGCCTGGTTGCACGCACCCCCGTTGGTCAGGTCCAGGAAGGCCTCGTCGGTCGCGCCCGGCTCCCACCGGACGCCGCCGAGCCCCTGCTCCGTGCGCAGGCAGCGCTGCCTGGTCGCCGTGAGCCAGCAGTTGCAGTCGCCCGGCGCGCGCGGGGCCGTGAGGGAGGCGGGCACGGTGCAGTCGGCGGGCCCGAGCAGCTGCATGATGTCCCGGAAGGTGAACCAGTTGTCCGACTGCTCCATCAAGAACTCGGGGTGGCAGAAGAAGCGGACCGTGCCCAGCACCAGCCACTGCAGCGGCAGGGCGGACACCCGGGAGACCTCGGCGGCGTAGCGGGAGAACACGCCGCCCCCCGTGAGCCCCGGCAGGCTCCAGTACTCTTCGAGCGACCGGGCCGCCCCGCCGCCCGGCGGCCGCCGCTCCGCCGCGCTCGGCGCGTAGGTCTGGTACTGCAGCCGGACCTCGGGGTCCTCGAGGGCCCAGGCCGAGAAGTTGCGGGACTTGGTCAGCAGGCAGCCGAGCTGGCTCTGCGCAAACTGCAGCACCACGGTGAAGCGGAACCAGCACGCGTCCTCCCGCTCCGCGAACCACGCCGAGCCGCGGGGCGCGCTGCCCCCCTCGGCGAAGAGCTGCGTGCCGTACTGCCGCAGCGCGAGGGCGGCGTAGTCGAACAGGGCCCGCGCCAGGGCGCGGCGGTTGCGCTCGCGCACCTGCAGTTCGCGGATCTCGGCCAGCGTCGCGCGCGCCAGGTCCACGAGCCCCGCCAGGTCCACGGTGTACTCGCCCAGCAGCGCTGCCTGCTCCGTGCCGACCCGCCCCAGCTGCCGCAGCAGGGCTTGCAGCGCCTGCACGTCCGCCGCTAGGTTGTCGTTGTAGTCGTCGAGGCGTTGCAGGACCCCTTGGGTCTGCACTTCAAACTGGCCGGCTAGCTCGCCCTGCCGGTCCTGGTACTTGCGCATGGCGTCGGCCGCCCGCCGCACCGACGCGTTCAGGTCCCCCGCCAGCCGCTGCTCCTGGTCCCGCAGCGTGGCCTGCTGCAGGACCAGGGACGCGAGCGTGGCGTTGAGGGCGCGGCTGCGGTTGTCCAGCGCGCCGAACGCCGCGTTGCGTACCGCGGCCGCCCCCTTGAGCGCCTCCTGCAGCTTGGCGGCGCCCTCGTAACCGGACCGGAACGTCCGCGCGAACTTCTCCGCCGCCCCGGCCAGCACGGCCTGCGTCAGCGCCTCGTCCCAGCAGCTCGCCGTGTTGGGCGTGTCGCCGATCATGCTGCCGCCCAGCGCCGAAGGGAGGGCGGAGCAGTTGCCCGCGCCCGCGGCCCCGACCAGCGGCGTGCACTGCGTGCCGTCCGGGCACGGCGTGTCACAGTGGGTGCCGTACAGGCCGCCGCCGCGGGCGGCCAAGCAGCGCACCTGCCCCTGCAGGCAGGCCACGTCCCCGGGCTGCAGGCACTGCTGGCTGTCGACGCAGAAGCGCGCGAACGTCGCGCCCTGCCGGGTCTGCTTGAAGCACTGGTACCGGCCGGCCGCGGCGGACAGCTGCGCGCAGCCGTGGTCGGCGCTCTCTTGGGTGGTGCAGGCGCAGATGTCCTGGCCGTCGGGGCAGGGCTGCACGCCGCCGTCCTGCAGTGCCCGGCGCCGGCCGTCCGCGCCCCGCGCCTGCCCCTGGCGCGCGAGCACCGAGCACTGGCGCCACGCGGCCGCCCGCGCCGCCTCGCTCTCGGCCTGCACCAGGTTGCCGAAGGGTTCGCAGTGGCTCAGGTCCGCGGTGTGGAAGCCCTCGGGCACGTAGCAGAGCAGCGTCCTTTAAACGGTGCTCTGGGGCCGGCACACCTCGAGCTCGCCGTACAGCAGGCCCCGCTCGCCGTCGCCCAGCGCCGCGTCCGCCAGCACAAACTCGAGCGTGCCGCACTCCCGGCCGGGGGGCAGGTCGGCCTGGTCAAACTGCAGCTCCAGCAGGGTCGAGGCCAGCTGACCCTCGTGGTACGCACTCAGCACGTGCAACGCCCCGGCCCCCGGCGCCCAGGCCGCCGCCCAGGCCATCGCCCGGGCACCCAACAACATCCGGCTCAGCGCGCTCTGGGCCACACCCAAGCTTTTGGCCAGAGCTAGCGACCCCCGCGCGGGGGGTCCCCCCCCGTGCCCCCCTTCTTCCGCGCGGGGGGGGGCTCCCCCCGTGCCCCCCCCCCCCTCTCCGCGCGGGGGGGCTCCCCCCGTGCCCCCCCCTCCGGGCGCCGTTCCACGCCCCCCCTCCCGCTCTGCCCTACCCGGGCCCCAGCCGAGCTCTCTTCCCTGCTCCCATGCATCTGGCCAAAGCACAGTAGATGGCGAGCTCACGAGAGCCGCCCCCCGGCCGGGGGGCCGGGCGGGCCCCGCGTTCGCTACCGTACCCGTTGCTCGCCTACCTCAGCGAGCGCGAGCGCCCCGCTCTTGACGTGCCTGCACTGGTACCACTGGCTGCACGGGCCGTCCGCCTCGGACGGGCACGACCCCCTGCGGGCCGTCCTGTCGGACCTAAGCTACTGGGTCTCTGAAGTTGGCCGCCGCACCGGCCTGAGGCCACCAGCGACCGACAACCAGCGCGTGTGGGAGCTAGCCGCGCCGGCTGCGCGGGGAGGGCCGCCTCGTTTTCTCCCCCCTGCCAGTGCCCAGCCCACCGGAGCTGGAGAAGCTAGGCGGGGGCGACGAGCAGGCCGGCGTCCAGCGTTACTGGGAGGCTCTGGACGCAACCATCCAGCGCTTCGCGCCCGGCCCCGCCGCCCCGGGGGGGCGGACCGGCTCCACCGAGCTGGTGGTGTCCTTGGCGGGGCCGACCGCGGGCGCCGGGGCCCGGACACTGGCGCTGCCCGGCCCCGAGCACTTTCCCCTGCCGGTGCACCGCACTACGGGCCGCGTCCTGACTCGGTTGCACTTGCAGGGTTTTGGCCTAGTTTGGCCCCAGGGAGCCATCCTCCCGGTCGTCTTGCCCACCGGCTTGCAAGTGCTGAGCTGGTCGCAGACTGACTGCTCGCGGGCCGAGCGGTCCGGACCAGGTGAAACAGACTGCATGCTTTGGCCTTGCACAGCGTGGAGACAGCGGCTGCGGCCCAGGTCAGCCTTGACGTCCGGTGTTGCCGCGAACTGCAAGCCGTCACCTGGCGGGGGCTGCGGCAGGTCACCGGAGGCTTTGAGCTGAAGGTGACAGGGTCCGAAGCTCTACGCTCGCTGCGGGTGCCAGCGCTAACCAGAGTAGACGGTGACCTGGCCTTGATCTGCCACGACTGCGCCACCCCCGTGTCAGACTGGCGGCCCCAACTAGTTACGGTCGGCGGCGGCTTCTGCGTAGGACTGAGGAGGCTGGGCGTCCGGCCGGGTAGAGCGGCGGCGCAGAGCCCCGGCGAACGTTCCATCGACCACCCGGTAGTAGTACCACGGCTGAGGACGGTGGGGGGCACCGTGAGGATAGGGCAGTCCGACTGTCCGCAGCTAAGCCGGCTGGCCTTGCCAAGCTTGACGACAGTGGACGACGGGCTATGGATAGAGGTGGGGGGGTGCGAACGGCTCAGCGAGATAGCACTGCCAGCGCTGTCCACCGCGGCGGAACTGCTGCGCATTCTCGTCGAGAACTGTAAAGCTTTTGCACGCTGCTGCCTGCCCCAGCAGATAACGTGCTCCCTGGCCAAGTTCGATTTTAGGGACTGCCCTGCCCTAGCTGGCTTTGAGGTGCCAGTCCTGGGCGGCGTGCTCTTGCCAGACTCTGACGCGCCAGGCCCGCACGACGTGGAACTGACTTTCGAACGGTGCGACGCCTTGAAGCACCTGCGCTGGTCGGGCAGCCCGCTCGGGGGCAAGCTCCTTCTCGAGCTCACTGCTTGCGCTGGCCTAGAAGAAATAGCCCTGCCGTCTGGCCTCCAGGAACTCTCGCTCACGGTGTACGGGTGCAGGTCCCTCCGGTGCATCAAATTCCCTCCCCCGGGGGAGGGCAGAAGAAAGAGGCCAGTGAGGCTGCTCTTCGCGTATTGTCCCCAACTGCGAGGACTGGATGGGCTGGACCAGTACCCCGTCACGGATTATTCGCTCGAAGTGCGCGGAGGCTGCCCTGAGCTGGAACTGCCAGCAAAAGCTAGCGACGTCCACACTCCCCGCAGTGCCCAAGCCAGCTGAAGGCTAAGAAAACCCCGTCCCCGGACAACCGGGCGGGCTACGAACCGGTTCAGTAAAGCCAGGAAAGCACGGGTTTGGGACGGGCGCCGGAGGATCCCGTCGTGCTGCGGGTGGGGAGCCGCGGTGTCCCTGTTCATAAACGGCACGCCGCATGTCGCAGCGCCTCTTGGAACAGCTCCGCGTGTGGGCCACGCGCGAGGCAAGGGAAGATCTGCTACCAGTGTGGCCGCCCCGGGGGGGGGGGGCACGGCCCTTCTCTGCTGCCTTCTCCCTTGGCCCTCCCCTGCTGGAGCTGACCCTTCTTCCCCCTTTCTCCCACCCCCTCCCCACCCGGGCCCAGCGGGCGCCGGCCGAGCTCTCTGCCGAGCCAGGTAGTTGGACAAAGCGCAGTGGATGGCGAGTTGGCGAGAGCCGACCCCCGGCCACGCAGCCGGGCGGACCACTGGGGCTGCCGTGAGGTCGCCACCACGTACCCCTGGCTGGCCTACCTCGACGAGCGAGACCGCCGGGCCGCCGTGTGTGTGTGCCCGGCCTGGCTCGCCCACGAGCGCGAGGCCGGCCAGCCGCGATCCCTGCTCCTGGCGTGCCTGTTCTGGTACCACTGGCAGCGACCCGCCCCCGGCGACGGACAGGCGGGCCGCGAGCCCCTGGCTGAGATACTGTCGAACCTAAGCCACTGGGTCCACCAGGTCTGTGCCCGCACGGGCCGGGGGAGCCCGGCCACGGACGACCGGCGCGCGTGGGAGCTGGCCGCGCGCGGGCTGCGGACCGAGGGGCTCCTGGACTTCTCCTCCCTGCCGGTGCCTAGCGAGGACGAGGTACAGGGACTAAGCGAGGACGAGCGGAAGGCAGTCCCCGCGCGCTACTGGCGGGCCCTGCAGGCTGCCGTGCAGTGCCTCTCGTCCGGGCCCGCCGCCGGGACCGCGCCGGTGCAGGCCGGAGCTATCGAGCTAGTGGTGTCCCTGGCCGGGCAGGCCGCGGGCCACGAGGTCATCACCCTGACGCAGGAGAGCAAGTGGCGCTTCCCCCTGCTGCAGACCCAGGAGGGACACCGCTTCATCAACCGGCTGTGCCTCCAGGGGTTCTCCTTAGAGCTAAAAGAGCACAGGCAGCTGAATCTCCAGCGGGACGAACATTGGCAAGAGCTGAGCCTGTCGCAGATAGACTGCTCGGGCAAAGAAACGGCCAGCAGAGTAAGCCCAAACATAATTGTCCGTTACTTCCCCGCGCTGGAGAAGTTCTCCTTTACGCAGCGGCCCGGCGCGGGTAAGGAGCCCGTGGCGCTGGTTTTCCACTTCGCTGGGTGCGGCCGCCTGCGCGTCATTTACACCGCCACCGGCGCCACCGGGCCACAGCCCGTAGACCTGCGCCTGTCTAGACTGGCTGGACCATTGACGGTGAGGCTAGGCGGCGGAGACCTGAAGCTGCTGGCCGACAAATGTTCACTGCCGAGCCTGGTCCTACACAGCGCAGCGACCGCGGGCCGGGTCCGCCTCGACGTCAAAAAGTGCGACGAACTGCAGGCGGTCACCTGGCGGGGACTGCAGCGGGTCACTGGAGACCTGGTGTGCACCTTTGGTCGGTGTTTCCAGAGTGCTGCGGGGCCCGCCTCGCCCGGGTTCGGGTTCCATCTGCCAGAGCTGCGAGAGTGTGCGGGGGACCTGGCCCTAACGCTGCAAGCCTGCCGAACCGTTCTGAGCCCACTGCAAGTGCCGAAGCTAACCCGGGTAGGCGGGGGGCTACAGCTCGTCGCGCGGCACTGCGAACAACTGCGCGAGCTAGCACTACCCTTGCTGTCAACCGTGGGGACATTTCTGCAAATCCGCGCCGAGAGCTGCAAAGCCTTCCAAAACTGCCGCCTGCCGGAGCAGCTGCAGTGCTTGCAGGCCAGATTCGAATTTAAGCACTGCCGTGCCTTGACCGACTTTCACGTGCCAGGCAAGTGCGACGTGCAGCTGACTTTGGACGGGTACCACGGCTTCGAGCGCCTGCACTGGTCGGGCGGCTCAGAGGGTCGCAGGCTTGAGCTCCGGCTTACGGGGTGCCCCCGCCTACAAGAAATAGTCGTGCCCCCCGGCCTTCTGGAGCTCACACTCACCGTGACAGAGTGTGCTGCGCTCCAGAGGGTACGGTTTCCTGCCCCCGGGGAGGCCGGGCCAAGGACGAAAATGCGCCTAGTTTTCCGCAGGTGCCGCGAATTGGCCTGGCTGGACGGGCTGCCCCTGCACCCGCCCCCGGTAACGGATTCTTAATCGCTCGAAGTGGTTGACTGTCCTCGGCGGATCGAGACCCCAGTTTAGGTTCCCGGTAGCTCTCAGACCGCAGCGGGACGCTTCAGAACTCACGACGACTGGGCAACCTAAGAGGTGAAGAGAGGGGGGGGGGGGTGTGCGAGCGTGGGTCGGCTTAGTAAAGAAAGTGAGGCTCTGGTCGGCTCGGGTGCCGGCTGAAGTGGTCGTCGTCTTCGCCGGCGCCGGCCGGGTGGTGGATGACCCTGGCGGGGTGGCGCGAACCGCCCTCCCCCCCCCTGGCCTTCCTTCCGCCCGGGGCTCCTCTCTCCCGTGCCCGACGGCGGCCGCGTGCGGGGTCGGCCGAGAGGAGAGGGCGCGGCCCCTCCCTCCTCCTCCCGCTCTCCCCTGGGGCGGGAAGCACTGCCACCCCTCCCCCGGTCTTTCCTCCCCCCCTTTCTTCCACCCGGTGTCCCTGTTCATAAACGGCGCGCCGCATGTCGCAGCGCCTCTTGGAACAGCTCCGCGCGTGGGCCACCGAGGCGCTGCAGGAGATACCGGTCCTGACTCGGTTGCACCTGCAGGTCTGGCGCCAGTACGAGGACGGCCAGCAGGCCGGTCAACTCGTGTCCCAGCTGGCGAGCCTGCTGTTCGCCCTGCAGGTAATAGCCCAGGACGTGCTGCTGGTACAGGGGCCGGCCCCGGCCGACTGGGCAGCCCTGTCTAGTGTCTGCCTGCTGGGCCGAATGCACGAGTTTGCCGCCTGGTCGGCGCTCGTGAACGTCCACACGGCGCAGCTCAGGGCGGGGCTCGCTCGCTCCGCGAGGCGAGAACACCTAGCGCCCTTGTCCTGCCTCCTACCGAACGAAGACGTGCTGGACCCCGAGCGGGCCGTGGCGGCCCCTATCCAGCTCTTGTGCTCCCTGTGGTCCCGCACCCAGGAGGCGGGGAGATTCGGCGATTCGGCGGCCACGGCCGGCACCAGCGGCGTGGCCGAGGTCCTACTCAGCGCGCAGGAGTCGTACGAGAGAGCGCTGTTCGACCAGGTGCTGGAGAAGGTCGCCCGACAGCTGCAGCTGCACAGCCTGACCGGGGGGGGGCAGCAGTACGCTGCTGGGCTTTGGGGACGTGTCCTGGGAGGGGGTCCCGTCCCTGCGCGGCACCTGGCGTGTGCGCATGTTTGTGTACCCGGGTTTTCTGGTGCTGTGCCATGAAGCGAGCACCAAAGCTGTCACGGACAGGATCCCCTGGGGCTACCCGTTGCACCCGATCGCGCCGCGTCCGGAGGGCCGCGGAGTGTCCCCCCCCCGCGCCCTGCTGGCGGGCCTCAAGCTCGTGTACTACCAGCGGGAGCTCACGCTGCTCGGCCAACCGGAGCTGGACTGCATCCGCCTGAGGTCCAGCGCCGGGGGCCGCCCGACCGCGACCCTGGCCTTGCAGACCTACCCCGCCAGCGGTGCGGAGGGGCCGCGGCGGCTGAACTCGCACTACGCTTGGTTAGCGTTGCTGCGCTCGACCGGCATGCGGGACTGCGCCGCCGGCGGGGGCCGGCCGTCCGTCACCGGCGGCGAACCGTCGTCCGCCGCCGCGCCCGCCCCCGCCGGCGGCCACCGGGCGACCGCCGGCGAGCCGTCGCCCACCACCGCGCCCGCCCCGCCCACCGTCGCCCACCGCCGGCCAGCCGTCGTCTACGGCCGGCGGCGAGCCCGCACCGCCCGCGGCGGCCGGCCGGCCGTCCACCGCCGCGCTCACACCACCTCCCCGCCCTGCCCCCCCGGACGTCCGCCCCCCCCGGCGCCCGCCGGCCGCCCCCGGTCACCCCGCCGGCCCCCGGCCCACCCCCCGCCGGCCGGCGCGCGCCCCCCCGCCCGCCGGTGGCTCCGCCGGCCAGGCGTCCCGCCGGGGGGGCCGCCGGGGGGCCCGCGTCCGAGGGCGAGCCAACGGGACAGCCCGCCGGGCCGCCGGCCGGCACCCCCTCCGGCACGCCCTCCGGCGGCCGGCGGGTGGCCCCGCGCCGCCCCCCTCCCTCCTCTTCCTCGTTGCCGCCCACGCCCCGGGCCCCCCCGCGTGGTTGGAGGCCCCGGCACCCCGACGATCTCCCGGGGGTAGGGGGCGCGGCCGGCGAGGGCGGGGACGCCTGGCCGGGGGCGGAAACGGGGGCCCCCTCCTCCGCCCCCCCGCCTTCGCACACCCCGGGCGCGCACACCCCGGGCGCGCACGCCCGGAGCTCCTCGCACGGGGAGGAGCACGGGTCCCCGCCCGCCCCGCGCGGCCGCGCCGCCACGGACCCCGCCCTCGCGCAGCCGGCGCTACTCTTTACGGCCGAGGACCTCCGGCGGCAGTTCCAGTCGCTGGAGCACGACCGCGTGCTCGCACCACCCAAGACTCCGCGTGCGCTTCCCCCGCTCAGCCCGAACGCGATCGTCCGGCGCATGAGTTCGATGCGCTTGCTGGTGCACAGCGACTCGGACCAGGAACGGACAGACGGCAGTGACGACGAAGAGTTTTATTAGGTTCGGCCCGGCCTGCCCCCTCCCCCCTCCCGGCCCGGGCCGGGCCTCTGCTGTCTCTTCACTTCCAGCCTGCTCTGGTCCAGGTAGTACAGCGAGCACGCACCCCCCCCTGGCTGCGCCACGTGGTGCACCCGCCAGCCCAACTGCTCGAGGCAGGGCTTCACGACGGCACCCACCAGCCCGGTCCAGACGTCCGCGGGCGGCGCGAGCACGGCGCTGCCCAGGTAGTCCACCGGCCGGCCGGCCGGCCGCGTCCGTGCGCAGCAGGGACCCCTGCAGCAGCCTCTCGGGCGAAACGCGCACTAGGCCGGACGCACAGTACCCGAGCCAGCGGACGCTGAGGTCGCGGAGACACAGCACACAGGGGCGCGGGGGCCTGTTCAGGATAGAGCGCAGGTAATGCATGGCGGTGCGCATGTTCTTGACGTACACCCCCACGTCCTTCCAGGCCCGCTCCAGGCACAGGAGCCTAGCGGGCAGGGGGGTGGTGTGGAGCCTGTTCTTGAGCACGAAATCTTCGTATTGTGAATACAAGCAGAGCTCGGCCTCGGACAGGCTGCGCAGCAGCGGCGTGGAGCCGGGCAGGGAGCCAGGCGTGGAGCCGGGCAGGGAGCCAGCGTGCCCGCCGGGCGCACCGTGGGCCGGGGGGAGTGGCCACCCCGTTCTCACTGCCAGGCAACGCGCCCCCAAGCCGCACTCTCCTTCTGGCAGGCGCGCGAGGCGCAGGTTGCCCGCCTCCACGGCCGCGCTGACGGTGGGGAGGTAGCGCAGGGGCTCGCGGGCTACGCACTCGTAGGAGACCAAGGCCGCGGCCCCCGAAGCCTTGGCGCCTGCGCTCATGTACGTCGCCAGCCCGTGCAGGCCGCCCGTGACATACCACGAGGGCGGGCTCAGCCAGGCTGGGCAGTCTAGCGCCCCTCGCAGGTCCTCCGTCAGGCTGCTGAGCTGCGGGGGCAGGCAGGGCTGGGCGCCGCTCGGGCCTGGGCCGGCCGAGCGGGGCCAGCCGCCCTCGCTATCCTCCTCGCGCCCCCGGCGGGCGCCCGGCCGACGGGCCGGCGCGGCCTCCGGCAGGGTGCCACCGTCCGTCTGCATACAGCCCGCGGGTAGTGGCGGTCCCGGGGGGGGCGCCCCCCCCTGCCCCCCCCTGCCCCCCCCTGCCCCCCCCTCCGGGACTAAGCTCGGCGAGGGGCGACCGCGGCACGGCCGTCCACCGCCCGGCCGCGCCGCGGCCCCCTCCCCTCTCCCCACCTCCCTCCTCCCGCCCCCGGCGGCCCGGGGTGCGCCGGGGTGGGCGTCCCGCCCGGGCGGGCGTCCCCAGGGGGGCGTGGCCCGCGGCTGCTGCTCCCCCTCTCCCTTTCCCTCGCCCCTGGCTTCCGCCGGCACAACTCCTGCCACTGCCCCCCTCCTTCCACCGACGCGGCCTGACCTCGGACCAGAGGCGCCCCCCCCGCTCCCCGCTCCCCGGGCGCTCTGCGCCCGGAGCTCGGTCGTCGTGTGACGGCGGTGTAGCTACCTTGAGTAAAGAGAGACAGACAGACGTCAGCCCCCCCCCCCCGGCCCGTTTCCGCTCTGCCGCTCCCGGCGGGCCCCATGTCCGGCTTCTCGCTGGGGCAGGGCCTGGTAGCTTCCTTCGCCTTTGCCAGCGGCTTAGCCTGGCTGTCGTGCCTGCAGCTGATGCTGGGCAGCAGAGACCGCCGCTGGCGTGCGACGGGCTCGTTTGCGCTGCCGCGCCTCTGCCTGTGGAACGTGGCCCACGCGATCGCGCTCGTGCCCTGGTGCGAACCGGGCGTGGAGCCTGCGTGGACGTACCGGGCCGCGCTGCTGCCGCTGGCCTGGCACGTCTGGCTCGAATGCCTGGAACGCTACCCCACCGGCCTGGCTTACTTCGGCCACGACGACGAAGCACCCCCCGACGGCCCCCGGGCCCTGCGCCTGGCGCTGTGTGTCGTGTGCACGGGGGCCTCCCTCGCCACGAGGCTGGGCTGGCCAGCGGGCGCTTTTCTGCTGCCGGCCCAGCTCTACGGCGGCCGGCTGTGGCTCCGTGCCTACCTGCGAACACGTCAACTCGCGCTGGTGCTGGCCAACCGCCGCCGGCGGGTCAGGACCCCACCCGGCGCCGAGGAGGAGGCCCACCCCGGCGCCGAGCGGCTGGCGACCATGTCGTCGCGGATCCACTGCCTGTTGTGGGTAACGGGGCTGGCCGCCGCACTCTGTGCGGCCTATTTGGCGGCGTGGCTGCGGCTCTCTCCCCTGCTGGCACTCCGCATGCCCCCGGCGGCCCGGCCGCCGCGGTGGGCTTTCGCGCTGGGCCTCCTCGCCGCCCTCGGGCCGGCTGTCTGGGCTCACCTAGTGGCCGTGCAGGTGTGGCAGGCGTCGTCTCGCGGCGCCCCCCAGACGACCCCCGGCCTCCCCCCCACCGTAGACAAGGACCGTGTTGCCGGCGCCGGACGGGTGCCAACCCCAGAGAAAACGGAGCGGAAAGAGGCACAAGGCCAAGCGGCCAGCGACGGGGGGCAGACACAAAAACCCCTGACGGTGTCTAGCGCTACTGCACCGGGCCAGGCAGCCGAGCCGCAGCCCAGCCGGAGCCTGGCGGCGGCCCCCCACGCTAGGCCCACGCTAGGCCCAGCCGCGGGCGCCGGGCTGCCCGCCAGCCCGCCGCGTCTGTATGTCCCCGGGCCCGGTGATCTTCGGAGCGCGCCCCCTACGGACTCGCAGAAGCTGCGGGCGCTCATCGAATACTACGGCACCACCCCTCTGTCAGTCTTCCGCCGGCTCAACCCCGTTCCCCCGGGGGACGAGGAGTCCCCCCCCTTGGGCTGGGTGCCGACCCGCATGCGCCCCCGCCTACGAACCTTACCGGACCACCTCTCCCGCTCGCCGCACAGCCACGCCCGGGGAGAAGAAGAAGGGGCCGAGGGGGCTGTCCTGTCCATCGTCCGGAGTAGACCGAGCTCGCCGGCGCGGGCCGAGGAGCCGACGGCCCACCCTGCTTGACGACGGGGGGACGGCAAGGAAGGGAGCGTACCCCCCCCCCCCAGCGACGGGTGCCAGGCCAGGGCGGCAGCCGCCGGCGGGACGTCGTCGCTCCCGGCCCACCACGGCTCCACGGCCGGGGGATGGGCGGACGCCTGACCCCCCCCCCCCCCCGCGGGAGTGGGGCAGGGGGAGGGGCGCCCCCCCCCTCCGCACGGGGGGTCAGGCGTTCGCGCGCGGGCGTGGGGGGGAGGAGGCGGTGGTCCCTGTCCTGGCAGAGGTCATGCTCCCTTCACACAACCAGAGGCCAGACATATTACAAACAGCGTCTCGCCCCGGCCTCTCTCTCCCTGATGCTGGCTAACGTGTTCGGCGCGCCGGCCCCTCCCTCCGTGCTGCTGGCTAACGTGTTCGGCGCGCCGCCCCCTCCTTCCTGGCTGCTGGCTAACGTGTTCGCAGCCCCGGCCCCTCCCCCCTTGCTGCTGGCTAACGCGTCCGCAGCGCCGGCCTCGAAGGCCGCCTGGTGCACCGTGTGCGATAAAAGCTTTGCTAGCAAGTCCGGCCTGAAACTCCACCAGCTGATCCATGAGAACAAGCGCCCGTGGCGCTGCGGCCATTGTGACAGAGCCTTTCGGCAAAAGGTGGCGTTACAGAGCCACGAGCGCCTGCACACACGCGAGGCCCCTTACCGCTGCGACCTGCCGGGCTGCTCGCGAGCCTGTAAGTCCCCCCAGGCCTTGAAGTCCCATCTGGAGACGGAACACAAGGTGCGCGCCGGCCGACGGAGCCGGCGAGCCAAACCCTTAGTGTGCCCGGACTGCCACAAGAGTTTCTGTTCCGCCGTGGCTTGCGAGAGGCACCGGCGGCACCCACGGGTGAAGTGCGGTCGGGGCCTCACCAAGGACGTGTGGGTGACGGGCGCCTGCCACCTGCTCGCTGAACTGCACTGCGAGGCCTGCCACAAGTCTTTCCCTAGCCCCAGGGCCCTCCACCTGCATTTCCGAGACGTGCACTGTATCTACTTGGCCCCGCAGCCCGGCACCCGCGCTAGCGGCCACGTCCGCGCCCGGCCGCCCGAGGAGGGATCATCGTCCCCCCCGGCCGACCACGCCTGTTTTCCACGCTTGGTTTTCTGAATAAAGCAAGACTGGGCCGCTGCTAGCAGACTGCGAAGGGGAAGCCCCCCCCGGCCCCGACCCCGGCCAGAGCCAGGCGCTCAGGAAGATTGACGTGTGCACTAGGGAGAGACCAAGCCCCCGGGCCCGGCCGGCCGGGGGGGGGAGGAGAAGAGGCGTCTTCTTCCCCCGGCGCAGCAGGCCCGCCCCCGGGGCCGGGTGGAGGGGGCGTGCGCGCCCCCCCCCTTGTTTCGTGTGTGGCCGGCCGGGTGCACACGTGCACACCGGCCCGCCACCGCCCGCGCGGGGGGTCGCGCGCGCGGCTTAGTGGAGGCCAGCCAGCAGCAGGCCACAGAAGCTAAGAGCCAGCCAAGGAAGAAGAAGAAGTGGGTGCAAGGGCAGCGAAAAGCCTCCCCCCCTCCCAGCCCCCTCCCTCGCAGCCTCCCCCTCCCTCCCTCGCAGCCTCAGTACTAGCCTCCCCCCCCTCCCAGCCTCCCCGTGACAGGCCAAGGCCTAGCGGGTGACTCTACTAATACAAAAAAGACCGCATGTCCGCCGAGCAGAAAAAAGGACGAACAAAAGGGCCATGCCAAAGATGCGGCATCTTGACCATGACACCAGAGGCCGAAACAGTATTTTCCGGATGGACGAGTAATGGAAATGTAGATCACCGGTTCAGGGCGAACGTGGCCGGTTACAGCCGTACCTTTTCTTTAGACACCGGACGACTTAACCGGGAAGAATACGTCTTGATGAATTACCTGCATCTGCGCTGCTGGGATCGCTCCTTTGCCACAAGAAACGGGTTGCTTCCCTCCCTAGAGACGCTGCTGCAGGAATTCAAGACGAGCCGTCGCAAGTACTTAGGCCAGCTGGCAGCATGTGCTAACAAAGGCTACGAGGAGCTAGGAAATGATGACACGGCATGGACAGCGGCCATCGAGAGATTCAGCGTCCCACCCAGCACGATCGTGTTTAGCCCCTTGTTGATTCCCTCTCCGCGTTCTCTGCTGTCGAAGCAAGAATACTGGAATGCGATCGGGGCAGCCGTGAGGCTCAGGAGCCCGCTAGAGCCACTGACGGAGCTGGTGCTTTCTCGGGGCCAGGCCTACCCAGACCCGGTTGCTGGCCGGCAAGAGATACTACAGCTTGGCGAGGACAACGCTCGCTACTTCCCCTTTGGGGGGGGGCCAACACCATCCCCGTCCGCACGCTGACTGTGCACAACCTGGCCTTGGACGCACTGCCTTTGGTCAACGCAGACGCGAACCGCTTCCTCGCCAACATCACCGAGCTCAAGTTTGCCCAAGTGGCCGGCGGCCTCGCTCTCGAGCTACGCGGGCTACCGGCGCTACAAAAGCTAGTCTTCACGCAGCGCCCGGTCACCGACCCGCCAGTAGTACACCTGGCCGTCGAGAACTGCAGGGGGCTGTCGACGATTAACACCTCCCTAGGGACAGGTGCAAGCCCCTAGCCGGTGAATAGCCGGCTCACGGGGGGTTCGTCCGAGCAGGGCCTGAATTTGTTACCAGCGAATGGCCAGCTGGTGCTGGAAGCGGATTGCCCCCAGCTGCCGTTCCTGAGCCTGCCCTCGCTGCGACAGCATACTACAGGGGAAGTAAGACTGATCTGCGAGGACTGCCTGGCTCTGGACAGGGTTTCCTTGCCTGTGCTGTCCAGCGTCCGTAATCTCGTGATCATGGTAGAAGCCTCGGGGGAGGGCCCTCTCATTCCCTTCCGGGCTCTCGAGCTGCCCGTTCTACTGGAGACCGAGGGGAGACTCTCCCTGACCTTGTCCGGCTGTTCCGAGCTAACGGAGCTCACGCTGCCGAGCTTGCATCGGGGGCAAGCTCTACGTCCACGTATCGCGCTGTCATCAGATGAAGGCCCTGCGCTTGGACAAACTGATTGCAGCAGGAGGCATCTTTTTGACCTTTAAGGACTGTGAGAGCTTAGAAGCCCACAGCTTCCTACAACTGCAACAAGCCTCGTCGCGTACCACTGTGCTATACCCCGAGTTTAGCCCAGGCACGAAGCGCCAGGCTTCTTCGGAGCCAGTTACGTTCAGCCTGGAACTGCACGGTTGCCCCTTATTCAAAAGGTTGGACCTACCCCTCTGGCAGTGCGCTGAGAAGTATGTGGTGAAGGCCACTCGTTGCAATGCGCTGGTCGAGCTGGGACCCGCCACAGAGCTCGCGGCCTGTACCCACTTTGAGCTCGCGCTGGAGGACTGCAAGGTGCTCGGGCGACTGCAAACGCCTGCGTGGCCACATGTCCAGACGTGCCTGATTAAGGTCGAGCGATGCGAGAGGCTCAGTGAACTGGTGCTACCGACCGAGCTGCGGGCCTGTACCTGCTTGCACCTCACGCTCGACGGCCTTCCCACGGGCATGAGCGTGTATGCGGCCGCGGTCAGGACATCGAGATCGCAAGAGCTTGGGAAGGAGGGGCCGGGGGGGTCTGCTTTGAGCCAACTCCCTGAGCTAACTATACCCAAGCTACCGCGGGTGCAGCAATGTGTGCTGGTGCTGAGGGGTGTGGAAAGCTGGAGAAATCGAACTGGCCGACAGAGCTGCCAGCGCGTACGTTGTTGGTCGAGGTCCACGGCTGCCACCAGCTCTCGGAGCTGGCTCTGCCCGAACTGCCACTAGTCGAGAGGTGCGAGATCGTGGTCAAGGGGTGCCGGAAGCTGAAGAGGCTAGCGCTGCCGGAGCTGCCAGCTTGTAGGTCTCTGACGATCGAGCTCCGGGATTGCCACGGGCTCTCGGAGGTGGCTCTGCCCGAACTGCCACTGGTCGAGAGGTGCAAGATCGTGGTCAAGGGGTGCCGGAAGCTGAAGAGCCTAGCGCTGCCGGAGCTGCCAGCGTGTACGTCGTTGACGGTCAAACTCCAGGATTGCCACCAGGTCACGGAGCTGGTGATCGCAGCGTTGTCGAGCGCCAGAGAATGTACGATCGACGTCGCGGAGTGTTCGCGATTCCAAGAGCTACGGTTACCAGCAAAGCTCCAGACATGTACCAAGTCTGAGCTCACGTCTCCCAAGTGTTCCGTGCTACCGGTGCTGCCGTCGGTCTTGCAGCTTAAAGCAGCGATTGGTGCCCGCCCGCCCGTGGAGCCTCCGGAGAAGAAGAGAAGAGTACAAGGCTAGCAACCGCGGAGTAATAGGCAAAGGGACAGGAGTCCGGGGGCTGAGCATTTTACCTCTGACTGTCAACTGGACACAATCATTAAAAAGCTGAAAACGCACAGTAAAAAAACTAGCGTCTGCCGGGCTCTCTTGTGAAGGCCAACCTGCCGGGGGCCGGGGGGGATAGCTAGCTTCCGACTACCGGCGAGTTTTCCCTGGGGAGCAAAGACTGATTTTTATTCTCTTGCTTCCCAAGAGACCTAAAAGAGAGTACGATATATGGACAGGCACACCCTCCCCAATAGTGTACGTCTAGGTTCGCGGAAGGGGGGTAGCCTCCCTTTCTCCGCCTGGCGGCGGGTCCGCCGGGCGCGGCTGCGGCGCCGCCTCCCAGGGGCAAGGGGCCAGGGGGGGGCGGACCGCGGGGCGGCACGCGGCCCCCGCCGGAAGGGGGGCGGACCGCGGGGGGGGGGGGGCCACGCGCGTGCCGCGGGGGGGGGGGGGCAGGGGGGTGGTCCCCCCCGGCAGAACCCGTGCCCCCCCCCCCGGCCGGCCCCCCCCCCCCTTTTCTCTCCGCCCGTGCCGGCGCCAGGGCGGCGCGTGGGTGTGGGTGACCCACGACCCACGCGCGCGGGACCGGGCGTGGCCGCCGGGCCAAACCTTAGCGGCAGAATCGGTCCGCCATGGCCAAGCGGACGCAGAGCCAGGCGGTGCTGCCGGAGCCGTACGAGCCCTATTCTTTCCGCGGCAGCCACCCCTTCTATACGTCGCTGTCGAGCGGGGCGGGGGGCCAGGCCCCCGCCCCGGAGGCCGACGAGGCCAACATAGTGGACACCTTCTTCGAGCAGGGCGCCGAGGACTACGGCGCCGCCGGGCAGGGCCACCTGGCCCCCGCGCACGAGGGCGCCGACCTGGTGCGGGACGCGTGCTTCTGCCTGCAGATGACGGTGCCCTCGCGCTTCCTGTCGCAGCCCACGCCCCTGGGCTTCGAGACCAAGACCAACAAGGTGCACGAGGCCTTCAAGCTGCTGGTGTGCCTGTGGTGGGCCATTGCGTCGCACCCCGACCTGCTGGGCGTGGACGCCGAGAGCGCGCTGCCCCACAGCGTCCGGGCCGTGTCGGCGGTCCAGGACGAGCACGGCCAGGTCGTCGGCCACTCGCTGTGGCTGTGGGTCAACCGCGCCAACTTCGACGTGCTGCGGATCATCAACGACCTGCTGGCCGACAGCCGGGGGTACGACCCCTGCCCGGGCAGCGCGCTGGCCACGGAGGAGGCGGGGGACGGGGCGGACGCGGGCGACGCCGAGCAGCCCGACGGCTGGCGGCCGCCCGCGGCCAAGAAGCAGCGGCGCGGGGGCGGCCAGCGCCCGCGCTGGCAGCCGACCAAGTGCCCCTTCACCGCGGACTACCGGGAGTCTTTGGCGAAGCTGATGCAGAACGTGGAGTTCCTGAGCTCGGTGGTGCTGGTGGCCCGGACCCCGCAGGCGGGGGCGGACGTGTCGGCGTTCCTGCTGCATCGGCGGACGGAGCGCGTGTGGGGGGGCTGCGTGCTGGACCCGCGCGTCTTCTTCCACCCGCGCCATATGCGGCACGGGCTGCTGGAGGGCGTGGTGCCGGCGCAGCTGGACTGGGCCCGGTACGTGCAGGAGCCGCCCGCGGGCCAGGGCGGGGCGGCGACGTTCGCGGTGCCCTTCCCGGACCTGTTCTGGCGCCTGCCGTCCAGGCTGTCGCACGCCAGGTTCGCGCACACGCGCCTGCCGGTGCCCCGGCGCCCCGACCTGGAGGAAGCGCAGGGCACGGCCGAGGAAAACACCCTGCTGGGGGTGCTGGCGGCGGACGAGCAGCTCGGGCCCGACGAGCTGTGCGCGCGCGCGTGGTCGCTGGCGGGCCTGGTGCGGGCCGTGGACGGCGGGGCCGGCGGCGGCGGCGCGGCCAGCGAGCAGATGATCAAGCGCCTGATGCACCAGGGGCGGCAGCGCCTGCTGGACGAGGTGGCCGAGCTGCGGCGGGGGGGCGCGTCGGCCGAGGCGTGCGCGTCGGCGCACTGGCAGGGGCTGCAGACCCTGCGGCGCGGGGTAGCCCCCCTGGGTGCAGAGCCTGCTGCGGGAGGGCGGCGGCTGCTCGGACGCGCAGCTGGCGGCCTTCTCGCACCTGAGCAAGCCCCGGCCGTCCGAGGTGGACGGCACCCCCTGCCGCTCAGCTGGTACTCGTTCCAGGCGCTCTCGGTCGACAACCTCGGGGTGTCGGACTGCTACTACGTGCGGCTGCACAACCTGTTCGAGCACCAGCTGCGGGTGGGCACGATGCACGTGGAGGCGCAGCTCATGCTGCTGGTGGCGCAGTGCTCGGTGCGGGAGACGGCGTTCGTCAACATGGTGGCGTACGGCCCGCCGGGCACGGGCAAGAGCCGGCTGCAGGACCTGCTCATGAAGTTCCTGCTGCTGCCCGGCACGACGGTGGCGCTGACCGACATGTCGACCAAGGTCATGGCCGGCAACTACGACAAGCGCGGCGAGATGCGCGTGATGGACGAGATGCCGCAGCACTTTTTGGGGCTGCGCAACGGGCGCACCGAGGCGTCCAGCATCACGGAGACGATCAAGTCGATGCTGTCGGCGCCTACGCTGCAGTACCAGATCTGCCGCGTCGACAACGAGCGGGGGCAGCGCTTCATCGAGCAGACGTGCGCGCGCATCAGCGGCGCCTTCATCGGGGCCAGCAACACGTACCCGTGCGACTTTCTGGCCGCCATCCGGGACCGCCTGCTGTGCATCTACAGCCCCGCGCGCGAGCGGCCCGGCCACGAGCCCTGACGCAACGTCGGGACCGAGCCGGACGTGCAGAGCCAGGCCGTGCTGGAGGAACAGGTGCGCTGGGTGCGGGACGACACGGCGCTGGGCTACGTGTACGACACGCTGCTGGCGCTGGGCTTCGCCAACCCCGTGCGCCTGTACGTGACGCCGCAGCTGCTGGGCCGCTTCTGCCAGCGGGCCGAGCAGCACGGCGTGTGCGGCCTGCACTCGCAGCGCACGATCCACCGGCTCACGGCCCTCATCACGCGCAACATCATCCGCCGCGCTATTTTTCTGGTGTTCCACTCGTCGCTGAGCCCGCTCATCGACCCCGGCCGGGGCACGCACTACGGCCGGCCGCTGGGCAAGGCGCCGGCGCTCGAGGACTTTGGGTGGCTGGACTTCTGGCTCAACGACGAGGACCCGTCCGTGCTGCTCACGGCCATCACCATGATCGGCGAGCACGAGTTCCACTTCCCGCAGCAGCGCGCCGTGCTGTACACCCTGGCGCGCGAGTTCTTCGAGGCCCGGCACCAGGTGCCCGAGGCGCAGCAGCTGTGGCTGCCGGCGGGCACGCGCCCGGCGTTCGTGAGCGAGCGCGTCCTGGCCGAGGACGCCGGCTCGTGCCCGCGCTACTTGCGGCTGGCCGACCCGCCCGCGGCGCGCGACAAGTACGCGCGGGCGGCCCGGCACGCCCGGGAGGAGGTCCTGCGCCACGAGCAGGAGCTGACCGCCCGGCGGCGCCGCGTGGCGCTGCAGCGCAATGGCGTGCGGCCGGGCCACTACTCCTTCTCCAAGCACGACAGCCAGCTGTTCGCCAACCACCTGGACTACGCCGAGTGCAGCCGCGCGCTGGGCGGCCTGCTGTGGAAGAACCACGCCCGGGAGCTGCGCATGGACTACCACGAGTTCAAGGACGTGCTGCACCAGCTGCTGCAGGGCCGGCCCGGCGACCGGGTGCCCGTGGTCGTGCAGCGCGCCGAGGACTTCCAGGTGCCGTCGCTGGTGATGGAGCAGGGGCTGGCGCCCGACCTGCTGCCGAGGCTCATGGTCCAGGTCCTGCAGGACCACTTTGCGCGCCCGCGCCAGATGCTCACGGGGCAGCTCGACCGCTCGCTGCAGCACTACGAGCTGTTCCTGACGGACCTGCTGCCGAACGGCGTGCAGCGCGGCCTGACGGACCCCGGCCGCGCGGCCGCAGCGGCCGGGCCGCCGCCCGTGGTGCAGGGCCAGCTGGGGCAGGACCCCGCGTCGCTGGGCGGGCTGCTGCGGCCGCTGCGGACGCGCGGCACCACCACCACCGGCACCAGCGCCGGCCAGGCGGCCGGCACCAGCGACGGCCAGGCGGCGGCCGGCACCAGCGCCGGCGACGGGGCCACCCCGCCTGGGGCCGCGCCGGGGGACCTGGCCGACTACGTGTACGCCCAGCACCGCCGCGAGTTCTGGCTGCCTGCCACCGCCGCCACGCCCGCGGGCGGCACGCACGAGCACCTGCCCGACCACCGCCTGCTGCCCGCCCTGCTCGGCCGCGACGCCGAGATCCGGCGCCAGCAGGCGGCGGCGCTGGCCCCGCTGCTCGGGCTGGAGCCCGAGGCCCTGCTGCGCAGCGTGCTGGGCATCAACTCGTACGGCAGCGGCGCCAACCCGCTGCTGGAGACCACCCCGCCGGGCGTGGGCGCCGCCGCCGCGCCCCCGCCGTCGTCGTCCTCGTCGTCCTCTTTGTCGTCCTCGTCCTCTCCCTCGTCCTCTTCCTCGTCGTCCTCCGGCGGTCTGGCCGGGCTGGGCCCGACGGACGGCTCGGATGACATGCATGACTATGAATAAAAAGAATTGCGCTCTCTCTCTCTCTCTCTCTCTCTCTCTCTCTCTCCCAAGCGCGCGCACGTGCGCCCTTTTGCGCCACCCGGCTAGCCGGAACGAGTCTCTGCAGGCGCTGCGGTAGCCTGGCTGCAGCCGGGCCCCCCCTTCCTCTCTCCTGCGCGGGCTTCAGCAGAAGCAGGCCGTCGTCTTACACTTTTAATGAGGAACTAGGAACGCACCTCGAAGCTACTAGGCACGGCCGACGCGGTCGGCCGCCTGGGGGAGAGGGCGCAGTGCCTGCCCCGGGACGGACCGGGGGAGGGATTCTATCCAGGGGAGTCATAGCCCTCCTCTGTACCCACAACACATGTGGGGGGCGAAGGGGAGGAGGGCACGCCCCGGGAAGGAGATGCCCCCCCCCGCGGGGGGGGGGGGGGCGCACCCCTCGCGTCCGTGTCGGGGGGTTGGCTTTTCTTTGGTTTCTTGTTATTATAACCTGCCGCCCGCCTCGCTCTTCTTCCCCCTCCTGCTTTCTTTCTTACCCCCCCCCCCCCTCTCTCTCCCCTCCCCGGCTGACTTTTCGGTTGTTGTGCGAGGGAGAGGGAGGGAGGGTGTGTGTGTGTGTGTTTTTGGATAGCCCCCCCCCCTAATCCACACCTTTCTATAAAAGGTGGTGGTACCCGTTTGTTCTTGGAGAGAGAGCACCCAGAGGGCAAAACATGGCAGACCTTGCTCTTGCTACTGCTGTTGCGACTGCTATTGCATCAGACCGTGCTATTGTTCTTGCATCCGACGAGTACCAAGCAATGATGCAAGAATTCAAGTCCATACCAACAGACGCAAAGTTGATAGCGGGAGGTGGACACATCGTTTCGAAGAACACGCAACACGTGTGGCGCCTAGGTGTGTTTGCGGCCGATGCGTATAAGCGGGCGCACGGACAAGCGGCGATAGAGTCCACTGCAGTGGACATCGTGTGTTATGCAGATACGATTCTGTCTAGAATGAAAGAGAACACCAAGGATCTTTCAGACGCCAAGATCACACCCGGGAATCACGTGATGGAATATCTCTTCTTCCTGCCTTCTCCGTCGGGTAAACCACCACCAAAGCCGGTCAAGGATACTACCGGCCTTTTACAAGAACTCGAGCGTAAGTACGACGAGGACGAATTGTGGAGTGAAATTAACGCGAACTGGGAGGATTGTGAGTACGTGTACGTTACCTTGGAAAAGATGGATGCAATGTCTTCCGAGTTAACACCCCGCTTCCGAGAGCGCACGGGAGACTACAAGAAAACACTTGCGCCTGTCTTGAAGGCGGCCAGCACCACGCTCGAAAAGTTTGTATGCTACGGTTCCGGCGAGGAGCGGAAACCAATGTATGTATTGCCAGACACCAAGCCCGAGAATATGGTACTCAGTCCCATCGACGGCAACAAGTACCTAGTGGACGTTCGCATGATTGATGTTGACAAGACATATTACTACCCGGAGGAGGGCAAAGACACAATAGTGACCTTTGGGCATGGAACGGACGTGTTCCCCCTGCCACCAGAACTATGCACAACTCAGAACGCCAAGGCAGCGGTGCTCATGCACTACCTCCTACTAGTCTGCAACTTCTTCAAGGACGACCAACGTCCTCCCGACCGGGCCATGCGCAGCGTCTTGTTCGATCCCGACAGCTGTCCGGGGCTGGATAGCGTGGATGTTATTGTACAGAGCCTGCGGCTCATGACGTGCATAGACACGTACTACTGTGACCTGCACAAGTCGGAACGGTCTGGCCAGTGTAGTCTTACGTATCTACTCGTGCACTATCACCCGCAGTTGGCACTGCAATTCATGCATGCAACGCACCACGAACTGCCGCTGCCCGTGCTGGCAGGGCCCGGCGGGCCCTTGGCTCCACACGCCATGTACTCCTGCGTGTACAATTATTATATTCTCAAACGTATAGTGACGTGCGCACGCTGTGGCTCGCAGCGGGCGGCAGGGTTGATGGGCCAGGCCCTGCGTACTTTCTACGAAGACGTGGTGATGGGCAGTGAAATCTACAGTTACGTGCAACTGTACCAGGAATACGCCAAGGAGTACGGCGAGGAGAAGAAGAGTACGGCTGGCAAGTGGAATCGCAAGGAATATACTGATTTCCTGGCTTGGCTCCAGATGCACAACCCCGAAGTCGTCGCCTCGCTGCCAGACTGGCAAAAGTCTGCACCCAAGGAGTGGGGACCCTTGTTGAACGAGAAAGAAGCGCGGATTGTCAAACCTACTACCTACTGCCCATAACCCCCCAAAAAAGCGAGCCCCCTGTGATGTGGCGTTTGTCTTGCGCTCCTTTTTTATTAAAGTCTCAGTGTTTCCGGTGAGCTGCAAGCAACATTCAGCCATGGCAGGCCGCTGCCAGATCTCTGGTCCAAAGCTCGGCCCGTGGTCTAGCAAGGCCAGTCCTAGTCTGCGAGTCGTGCGGGCCCGCCGCAGAGAGAATAGATCCTGGCCTAGTCCAAGCCCAGCCCGCGGCAGCCTCTCTGACGGCCCCCCCACACTCCTTTCCTTCTCCCGGGGCCGTGCATCCACGCCCTGTCCCGGGCGCGCAGGGGAGGCTTCCCTCCCCCACCGGGGGCCCGCAGTGCTACCCTTCCCCTCTCTTCTTCTCCCCGCTGCCCGCCTGCCCTTCTCCTGTTCCCCGCCCTTACTTTCTTTCTGCCCTCCCAGGGAAAGGACAGCGAGCGTGCGCTGGACAGGAGAGGGGCCTCCCCCGCACACCGCCGCCCGGCGCGCTCCGTCGGCCGCGTGCACGCGGCCGCTCCACAACCCCCGTGCGGAGCGTGGTACCGATGCAAAACCGGCTGAGCGAGCTGTCCGTCAAGATGCGGACGCGTGCCCAGCGCCGTCATCCTTCCGCCGAGTCCGAGCCCACGGCGGTGGAGTCCCCGTCTTCTGGGAGTGAAACAGAGGACAGCGAGACAGATGACAGCGAGACAGAAGACAATGAGACGGGAGACACTGAGTTCAAGGAGCAGAAACCAGACTTACCCTCGTGCCAGGAAACTGAAGACTCCTTAGGTACCGCAGACGATGAAAACTTGCGGCATGCTATGCAGCGACTAGTGGAAGGAATTGAACGACAAAAAGACGGGTACTTCTGTGCCTTTGATGTAATCGCAAGATTTCTGGCCTGTCCACTCAACCAGGCCAGAACATGTTATACACGCCTTGAACATCGGTTGTCTGAACACGGAATACTGTCTCGTTCAGTCAAACTGAAGTTCAAACGGGAAGATGGAAAGAGCGGAATTCCTATTGCTTGCTTCCGCAAAAACGATATGTACTTCATTCTTACGCTGCTTCCGGGGGAAAAGGCGGAAGCTCTGCGTTTTAAGCTACTGCAAGGCGTGGCGAACGTGTTTCTGCCGGAGAAGAATTCACACGACGTCGCCAGCAAAGCACCAACAGTGCAGCAGGCGCAAAGCAACACACAACTGAGTGGTACGCAGCCGACGACGAACGAAGACCCCTGCACTACAAGCTCATGCAGACCAGCAGCATTTCCTAAGGCTGGCGGCGTCGCTGCTCTCGAGCAATCACAACCGACATTGTCAGGCACACAAAAGATCGATTGGGACGGCAGCGACATCACGCCTTCCAACGGCAAGAAGTTTTTGGATCAGATGATTGCAGAGATGCGCAAGATTCACCCAGCGCACGAGATCGAGCCCGAGCCCGTGTACCTCGGCTTTATCAAGCCGCTGACCAACACCAAACATTTCATGACGAGGGCGCAAGTGCGTGCCTGGGTCCTGGAACACAGGAGAAGCATCTACTTCCGCGGTTATTTCGACGAGGACGGCGTGCGCAAGGTCCCGTTCCACATTGACCATATTATCCCGGACTCGCTCGGCGGCGCTGACCACCCGAGGAACTACGCGCTGATGCCAGAAATTTTCAATCAAAAATTTGCGTCGTGGTGGATGCCGGCCAAGGCCCAGTACATTGGTAACTAGTTCCCTTGTATACCTCTTTTTTCTGTTGGCTAATGCTCAACCTGCTGTGTTTGTGTTGCAGGTCGTACAGCAGCACGCACTGCCATTGTTTTTGCCAAGTACATCAAAAAGAAGTACACAAGGGAAATGTCGTTGGATGACTTGGGGGAAATGTAGACATTTAGTTGTGTCCTCGTGCCTCGCAACACACAACAACAAACTGGAAAGCGGTGTGACAAAGTGAGGGGGGGGAGGGGCGCTACCGTCGGATTCCCACACAGGCAAGCAGGCTGGGAGCGCAACCGCTCCGTCGCCTCTCCCCCCGCGCGCGTCTGCCTGCCGCGGCTCGTAGCAGGCCTGCTCTTCCCTCCCGGGGTCCCTTTCACACGTAAAAACTACCTAATTCCTCTTAATTTTCACTTGTGCGTGGGAGAAGGCATGGGAGAGACCAAGAAAGGTTTGATTACTTTGTTTCGCCATAAAAAAAACAAGTCATAATCGACCGAGCTCTCTTGCTTCCAAGATGTCCGCGGAAGATGTTAGGGCAGTCGTGCCGGCCAACAGCGGAAGCGGTCGTAGCCAGCTTCTTATTACTAGAGAGGATGCAAAGGGGATTTGAAGACAAAAAGTTAGAAGCACAAAGGTATAAAAAAGGAAGGGATTGGGGGGGGGGGATTAAAATGCTGAAAACCACTACCAGGCCTCTCGAATTCACACATCCCCTCCCCCTGCTGTTTCATGGGGAGAGGTGGGTGCTCGCCGCCCCCCACCTGCCACCTTAGCTGCTCGAGGTCAGCCAGGATCTGTGCGGAGGCACGCTGTCGAGAAAAGGGAGTGGAGGAAGGGGCTCCAAGAAACGGCGGCGGGTGGGGGAGGGGCCTGTCACACACCGCCGCACACGGGCCTGCGCAGAGCGGAGAGGGTGCCTGCCGCACACCGCGCCAAGTGGGAGGGGGAGCCTGCTGCACGCCGCCGCCCGCGGGCTGGCGCCGGGTGGGAGGGGGGAGCCTGCCACACCCCGCCGCCCGGCGCACTCCGTCGGCCGCCTACCCCGCCGCCCGCGGGCCTGCCCCGGGTGGGAGGGGGGAGCCTGCTGCACACCGCCGTCCTTCTCACCCCACAGTCCGTCGGTCGGCCGCGTGCACACAGCCACCCCACAACTTCCCCCCCCCCCCCCCGCACGGCGTGGTACCGATGATGCAGAACCGGCTGAGCGAGCTGTCCGTCAAGATGCGGACGCGTGCCCAGCGCCGCCATCCTTCCGCCGAGTCCGAGCCCACGGCGACGGAGTCCTCGTCTGCTGGGCGTGAGACAGAGGACGGCGAGCTCGGGGAGGAGGTTGCCGTGGTCGCAGCTCAGCCATCCCGCGCGGTAGCGCCGGGCGGCACCAACGGCGCGATCCAAGACAATCCCTTGCTCATGGGCCTGAGTGAAGAAACCCTCAAGAAAACTATTCAACGCCAGCAAGCGGGTTTCTATGCAATTACCGACGTCATCGCGGCCCTCAGGGGCTGTTTGACCAAGGCTGCTAGACAGGACTATGGCAGGTTGCAGCAGAAACTGACGGATCCTCATCTTGAGGTTCTGTCCAAGAAAATTGCTTTCAAGCGCGCTGACGGGAAGATGGGTATCGCTATTGACTGTTACCGGTTCTGCGACCTGCTGAAGATCTTGCCCCTGCTGCCCGGGCCGCAGGCCCGCCGTGTTCAGCATGAGCAGGCGAACCTCGCCACCCGTGCCTGTGCGGGCGACCACGAGTTGGAACAGGCTCTGCCCCTCCGGCGGCAGGAGCTATCTGAGGCTACCAGGCGCGAGCTGCTGGCGGGGGTGAGCACGGCGCAGCCCGCGCTGCCTAGCGCTGCGCAGGTGATCACATCGTCGCTGGCCGCCGAACAGGCGGCAGGTGCGGTCCAGGTGCCACCACCACCGCCGCAGGAGGTAGCGGAGCCGGCCGTGAAGCGGCAGTGCTTGGAACTGCTAGAGTCGGAGCGAGAGTTGCTAGCAGCGAAGCGGGAATTGGCCCTCCTCAAGCGCGTGGTTTGCGAAGAAGAGCTGGCCGCACTGGAGGCCGGCTGGGCCCTGGAACAGAAGCAGCTGCAGCGCAAGTGCGAAAGCGTGGAAGCCAACCAGCAGGCCGTCTTCCATGTGTATCAAACCACCCTGCATTTATACCAACAACAGCTGCAGGAGGGGGGGCTGGCGCTGGACGCCCGCGACGTCATGTTCGTCAGTGACGAGAGAAGAAACAACGCCAGGCGGGCGCTCGCGCTGCTACAGCGCGCGGGGGTTTGTGCCACGTTCGAGCAGGCGCTGGGCAGCCAGGCGGCACTGCCGGCGCCCGGCGGCGCACCGCTCGACGAGTCGGCCGGGCCGGAGGCCCGCCCCGAGGGCGCGCCGGTCGAGGGCGAGCCGGCCGGGGGCGAGCCGGCGCCGGGCGCCGGCACCCTGGCCCCGCGAGCACCGGCGCTGCCGGCGGAGGCGGTGCCACGGGCGGAGCTGGGCTTGACCGAGGTCCTGCTGCGGTTGGCGCCGGCGCCCGCGCCCAGGGGCGCCGAGCTCACGGGGCTGCTGATCCGGGCCGGTATACCGGGCGGCGCACGGCGGCCAGCCTCCCCGCGCGTGCAGCGCCTGGTCGGAGGTGCCTTGCGGCGGGTGAACTTGTACCACCAGGACGACGAGGCACTGCTGGAGGCGGCCTGCCGGCGGGCGCTGGCTCCGGCCGAGGGGTAGCCGGGGGCCCGTGCACGCGCCAACGGCTTCGGCCGGGGGCTGGTCAGAGCCCGGCAGGTCTTCGACGGGGCAGGCGTGGTTTAGCCCACGTGTGCCGGCCGGAGGGCAACCCCCGCTCACCTCCTGTACTGGCCGCCGGAACACACTGCCAGCAGGCCAATAATGAAGGTCTATTTTTCCAAAAAGGTACTTCTTATTAAGAGCTGGCGGTGGACAGGAGTGGTAGGCCCCTTTTCCGTCCTGGTCCGAACTAAAGCCGGCACAGCCAGAGCCAGGCTAGAAGAAGCTCTGCTGCTACTAAAGCCGCAGCCCCCGGCCTGTGTCCCCCCGGCCAAGCCCCAGCCTCGACCGGCGCTTGGTGTCCCGGCTAAAGCCTCGGCCGAGCCACGGCGCCCAGAGCTGCCCGTGTCCCGACAGGGGGGTTACCCGAGTCCGGCCGGACGCCCCCTGGCTTCTGGCCAGGCTGGGGCTGGTCCGGCGCTCGCGAGCGGGAGTTGTCGGTAAGTGTTAGGGAGGTGCAGACCCTCGGGACAATAAAGCCTGCTATACCAACCGTATTGTCCTTCCTCGGTGTAGATATCGTGCTTGGCCTGGACAAGCCCCCCTGGTGGAGCAGCTAGAACCGCTAGGGCTTCCCGCGTAACCCCGGCTAAGCAGTGATACGCAGAGGCACCTGCAAAGTTCAAGAGGCGCACTTGGACCCAGCGCTGTATTTGTGGGTGTGTAAGGTGCAGAGACGGGAGGAGGAGGAGGCACAGCGACGCTTTGAGCACTGTCGCGGTCAGGCCTTCCGCTGTTTTCAGCAGCGCGACTTCGGCGGTTTCCCTGCCGTAATTTACCGACACGTGGACTTGTGCCGTCCAGCGGGCCCCGGGGTTGGTGGCCACGTGTGTGCTAAACACAGGCCGTGTCCATTCGAAGCTTCCTCCTGGGCTACGCGGTGGTAGCCGGTAATCGGTGGCTAGCTGCACTGCCTGGTTATCTAGGCCCTGTTCCCCCTGTCCCAGGCTGGTGTCGTCAACTGGAACAAGGACCGCGAGGTCTGGCTGAGCGCAGACAGGCTTGGTCGGTCCAGGAATGAAACGGCGTGCTGCAGGTGCTGGGCCGGCAAGGGGAGCGACGACGCCCACCCTCTGTCCACCGACACTGAATAATATCCGGCCAGGTAACCAAGCAACTCTTGTAGCTTATGCTCGTTGCTAGGCATGGCACGGATTTCCTGTAAGGACGGGTAGCGCTCGAGGTGCAGACCAAGACAGGCCACTAATTGGGATTCAATCACCGGCCGAAGCCTCTCAACGTTGTTCTGGTACACAGGGCTATAGGCCGCCCTCCAGCAGGTGTAGGCCTTCTTCAATAAATCGAGGGGCTTCCCCTGCTGTACCAAGGCGGCCAGCGGGTCTCGGGAGAGGGAAGCCACGAATCCCCCTGTCCACTCATCCGACCGCTGGGGAAGAGCCACTGTTTGGGGAGCTGTCTGTCTGAGAACGCGCCAAGCTTTGAATTCCTGCATGGCTCGGCTAGGAGCGGCGTGCAAGTCACAACCCAACCCAACCACGTCAAAGCGCAGGCCCTGAAAGCGGGGCAGCCCGCCCCCTTCCACGAAGAGGTACTCCAGCGCACTGTAGTTTCTCAGGTTGGGGAGCAGGCCCTCCCCCCCTACTTCTATCACGATTACTTCAAAGTCGTCGGAGAAGCTTTCCAGGTAGGCTCGGGGGCTTTGCCACTCGAAGGCCGGCAGGCTGGCAGCGAACAGCTCCAGCCCTGGATGGCCCCGCAGCACGCCAAGTGGTGCAGCGCACTGTGGAACGTGCCAGGAGTGCTTCGCCTCCCCGTCCCCTCGTGTCTCTTGTAGGCCCCAGCAAGCCCGGGCTAGCGCCGGCACGTAGGAACGACCTTCCCCCATGGTCACCACGATGTGAATCTTGGGTCCAGCAGAGCAGACCTTACAACGCTTCGCTGGTCGTTGATTGGCGCCAACGGCGGGTACGCCCACGGCATGCTTGTTCGGGGTGGAGATCATGCGGGCGCGCGCCTCCCCCGGCTGTTCGTCCCGACTTTGCCTAGCTAGGGCCTCGAAGCGCACAGCAGGGCCCGGGCAGGCGGCGGAGAGGGGGGAGGGCGCAGGCGAGGGCAAGGAGGGGAGAGGAGGAGGAACGCGCTCGCCCGCTTTTCCTCCCCCGGAAGGTAGTAAGGGGGGGGGGGGGGGCAGGTGCAGCGCTGGGCGCGGCGGGCGCGCCCTGGGGGGGGGGGGGAAGCTGCGCCCCCCCCCGCCGCCCCCCCCCCCCACCCCTCCTCCGTGCCGGGGAGGGGGTGGCACGCGCCCCCTCGCGTGTGTGTGCCGGCGGGGCAGCCAGAGGGAGCGGCGGCGGCCTGTCGGTCTCCGGCCACGGCGCACGCCGGCGGCGGCCCCCTCCTCCCCCTCCTGCGCGCCTACGGGAGGGGGCCAGCGCCCCCCCGGGGGGGGGGGGGGGTGGAGAGCGCAGCCACGACGCACGCCGGCCGCAGCCCCCGGGGAGGGGGCGCTGCTTAGGCACGGCACGGGGGCTGCTCATTTTCCGACCCCGCAGTAGCACGGGGGAGATGGCGGACCCCGAGCCCGAGCGACACTCCGAGCCCGAGCGGCGCCCCGAGCCCGCCGGCTCCTGGTCCGAAGGAGCGGCGTCGCCCGAGGGGGCATGGTCCAACGGGCCCAGCCACAAGAAAAGAAAACTCACTTCGTCTGACACGCCGGTGGGGGAGGACGCCGGCGCGGCCGCCGTGGCCGCCGGCACGTTGCCAGAAGAAGGAGCGTCGCCCGAGGAGGGGGCGCGGCCCAATGGGGCCGGCCACCAGCCCACGAAAGCCGCTCTGTCTGGCACGCCGGCGGGGGACGACGTCGCCCCCCGCGTGGGCGCCGCGGCGGGCGGCCCGTCCGGGGCCGCGGGGGGGCCCCGCCTCCTGGCCCGGACCGACGCCAACTACACCCTCTTCCCCATCCGGTACCCCGCGGCGTACAAGATGTACAAGCAGCACCTCGCGAGCTTCTGGACGGCGGAGGAGGTGGACCTGAGCGAGGACGCACTGCACTACCAGGAGAGGCTGACGCCTAGTGAGCGCGGGTACGTGGACATGATCCTGGCCTTCTTTGCCGCCAGCGACTGCATCGTGATGGAGAACCTGTGCCTGCGCTTCCAGCAAGATATCCAGGTGCCGGAGATCAGGTGCTTCTACAGCGTCCAGCTGTGCATGGAGGCGATCCACTCCGAGATGTACAGCCTGCTGATCGAGACCCTGGTGACCGGCGCGGCGCGCAAGCAGGAGCTGTTCCGCGCCATCGACACGCTGCCGGCGGTGCGCGCCAAGGCCGACTGGGCGCTGGAGTGGATGCGCAGCGACGCCCCCTTCGCGCAACGCCTGGTCGCCTTTGCGTTCGTCGAGGGGGTCTTCTTCTTCGCTTCCTTCTGCGGCGTGTTCTACTTCAAGAAACGCAACCTGCTGCCCGGGCTGGCGGCGTCCAACCTGTGGATCAGCCGGGACGAGGGGCTGCACTGTGACTTTGCGTGCCTGCTGTACACCCAGTACCTGGAACCCGAGTTCCTGCTACCGGCGGCCACCGTCCACGCCATGGCCCGGAGCGCCCTGGCAGTCGAGACCGAGTTTGTGCGCGCCAGCCTGCCCAGCGAGATCATTGGGCTCAACGCCGAGCTGCTGCTCGAGTACGTCAAGATGATCACGGACCGGCTGCTCGTGGCCCTGGGCTACGCCAAGCTCTGGCACGCCGAGAACACCTTCCCCTGGATGGACATGATCTCGCTGCGGACGTCGGCCAACACTTTTTCGAGCGCCGCGAGGCCTCGTACGCGGGCCGGAGCGGGGTCGTGGCCGCGCTGCAAGGGGTCGACCACCACCGCTTCGACACCAACGTGGACTTTTGAACCCCCCTCGGCCGCGCACCGCGCACTGCCCGGCCAGCGAGCGAGCAGGGAGAGCAGGAGAGAGTGGGCCGGCCGGCGAGCGAGCAGGAGAGAGTGGGCCGGCCGGCGAGAGGAGGCAGGTTTTGGGGGGTGTGAGCGGTGTGCCGACCGTGGACAAACTTGTATTAAACAGCGAAAGGGGCTTCCCTCCTGAGACACACTAGGTCTGCTGCGTCTTTTGTCGCTTCGGCCCTTTCGGCCGGTCACGGCCCTCACTCGGCCGAGGCAGGGCCCGGACACCCGACGAGTCCCCCCCCTGGGATAAGCTAGGCGTGCCCTGCCGCTCGCTGAGCGAACGTCTCAGGTCTAGCAGGGCCAAGCGACTGGATGATTTCCACTCGGTGGATAACTTTAGCTCCTCGCAGGGCCCTACCACGACGTTCGCACTGTCGACCGGCACCGGGGCCAGAATATCAAGGTCTCGTAGCACCGGGCAGTTTGTTACGTGCAGCATGAGAGAGGAGCACCCCCGTTCGAGCTCGCGCAGCGTGAGGCGTGTGAGCGACCCGCAGTCCTCGACAGTCAGCAGCAACTCCTGGACACGCGGCAGGGCTGGTATCGCTAATTCCTGGAGCTGGGGGCAGCGGGCCAGCGTCAGCCTAAGCCTTAGGCAGTGCGGAAGCTCCTTGGGCAAGCCCAGGCTCCGCAAGGATGCACAGTCCGTGACATAGAGGCACAGCTCCCTGAGAGCTCCTGGCAGTCCTGCCGCCTGGCCTTCAGAGGGTACCACAAACTCCTGCAGGGCATGGCACCGCTCGAAGGTGATCACGAGTGAGCCGCCCGCCCGTTGCAGTGACTGCGCTAGACCCTCTCCCTGTGCCGGGCCGCCCGCGGGCAGGCCGAGGCTCCGTAGCGCAGGGAGGCCGCAGGTCGAGAGGCGGCGGCAGTTGACAAAGGTCAGCTGGACGTTGCGGCCGACCGAGGCCAGGGCTGCTAGCCCGCACTCGACCAGTGCTGGGCACCGCAGGAAAGTGAGCTGGACGTTGCGGCCGACCGAGGCCAGGACTGCTAGCCCGCACTCGATCAGTGCTGAGCACCGCAAGAAACTGAGAGCCAAGTCTCCCTTGACGTCTTCTAGCTTGGGTAGCAAGCAGCTAGCTAGGCCGGGGCAAGCGGAGAAGCTCAGCGAGAGGGAGAGCGGATCTTGTGTGCCCTTGGTGCCCACCGACTTCAGCTCCTGCAGCGCGAATCGCGGTAGCTCCCTGCAAGTGTCAAAGCGTGCTTCTAGTTGGCGACCCGTGGCTGTTAGCGCGGGCAGGCGGAATTTCTTCAGCTTTGGACACTGAGCAAAGCTAAGATCGAGTGCTTCTGCACAGCCAAGGGCCGGCAGCCGGAAGGACCGCAGCGCTTGGCAGCCGACGAAGGAGGCGCTGGGCCCCGGCGCCCGCGGGGCACCGGGGGCTGCCTGCCTGCGCGGGGGCCGGGGGCTCAGGGCGGGGCCGGGGGCCGTCCGCCTGCGCGGGGCCCCGGGGGCCGTCCGCCCGCGCCGGGCCCGCGGGGCGGAGTTTCATCCGTGGCGACGGCCTGCTCGCCCCAGTCCGGGAACGCGCCGCCCGCGTCCGCCCCCACCACCGCCTGCGCGCTGGGGACCCCGGCCTTCGCTAGCAGGGGCAGGCGGCACCCGTGCAGCGCCTCGCACTGCTCAAACTGCAGCCTAAGCTCCCCTGCTACCTCTGCTAGCAGAGGCAAATCCAGCCGCGTCAGCGCCGCCAGGCCATCCGCCTGCTGCTCCTTACCTACTTGTAGGCCGAGGTCCCGGGCCTGGCGGAGCTGAGGGAAAGTGATCTGCTGGAGGGCGGGACAGTTCTGCAGCACCAGCGAGACGCGGCCGGCGGCCGATTTGAGTTCTGGCCAGCACAGGAAAGGCAGGTAGGGGCAGTTGGACACTGTCAGGGCTAGCTCGCTGCGCCCCGGCAACAGGGAGAGGCCTTGGGAGGCGGAGCTGGCTATGTCTATCCGCACCGGTTGCTCCGTGCCCTCGTCCTGCGACGTGTTGACAATCCTGAGTTCGTCACAGTCCTTCACCGAGAGGCGAAGCTCCTGGGAGCCGGCCCCCGCCCGTGCAAACACCAGCTCGCGCAGCTCGGTGCAGCTCCCGAGCTCTAGGGCGGGCCCCTCTCTTTCAATCCAGCCCTGCTCCTTCCTTTCGCGCAGCTCCATCTCGGTGAACGACAGCCTCCGTACGCTCGAGAGCAAGGGGTGCACGGGCGTCGCGCTCGCCGGCAGGAACTCGCCGTCGGAGCGCGGGGGTCGGAGAGATAGCTTACCCTCGAGCACTAGGCCCTGGCACACCAGGTGGTGTACACGGACCGAGTCAGAGTAACAAATGGGAAAACAGGACCCGAGAAGCCGGACCAGCCCCCGCGGTTGGCCGCGGCCCAGGCCGAGGACGAGCTGGTGCAGGCCGTCGCGGTCGCCGAGCACCAGCCTGACGGCCCGCCCGAGCGCACCCCAGTAGTGCGCCAGCTCTTGCTCGTCGGGCGCGAACGCGGGCGCGCCTACCTTGGCGTCCGCGGGTGGCGGCAGGAGCAAGGGGCGGAACACGAGCGAGCGTGTGTCCTTCAGGTCGGCGGCGGCCCGCTCCCACCTTTTGTCCTCGGTGAGCAGTGGTGGCCTATAGCCTGTGCCCAGCCATTTTGCCATTTCCTGGGCCAGCCCGTCCCGGTTGTTTAGGAAGTCCTGCAGGGCGGCTGCTAGCACCCGCGGGCTCCCTTCCGGTCCATCCCGCAGGCATCGCCAGTGCAGGTAGCTGAGCAGCAGGTCTTTTGCCTTGCTCAGGGGCAAATCCTGCTGGAGGGCCCTTCGGACGGTCACGGCGGTTTTGACGAAGTCGGTGCGGCTCAGGAATTGTGACACCAGCGGTACCGGACCGCTCTCGCTTTGGAGCACCTCCTCCACGTTGTCCTGGTGCCTGCGTGCCTGCTCCGCGTCCCCATTACCAGGCCTAGGGAGCCGGGGTTGGTTGCAAATGCTGCAGAAACGGCAGCCGGGCGCGCTTTTCCTCTCCTGCCCGGCGCCGCCGGACATCCCCCCTGCGGGTTTTAACCTAGTGTACGCACGCGCGGGCTGGCCCGCCCGCCTGCCCGGCGCGCGGGAGGGGGTACGGAACAAGGGGCGGGGGAGGAGGGGCGGCGGCCCCGGGGGGCGGCGGGCCGCGCGGGAGGGGGGGCGGGCCGGGAGGCGGGCAGGGGGGTGCGGGCCACGGGCGGGGAGGGGGGCCGCACCCCGCCTCCTTCCCCCCCCTGGCGCAGCCCGCCGCCGCCCGGGCGGCCGCCGGGGCAGCTGGCACGGGACACGCGCACAACACACGTCCCGCCTAACGTACGTGCACCCCCCACGAGAGCCAGAACATCTTTTTCCACTGCGCCCCCTGATGCCCCGTGACAAGAACGCACCCCCGGCCTCCCAGGCGGAGCCGACCGACGAACCCGCCGAGGCGCCCTCCTCCGCCGGCAGCCCGCCCGAGCCCGCGCCAGGCGGAGAGGAACCAGAGGGGCCCGCCCCCGACGACGAAGCAGAAGAGGACAGGCAGGGGCCCGCCCCGGACGAAGCAGAAGAGGACCCCGAGAGGCCCGCCCCCCGCGGCCGGGAGGCGCCCGCCGCCACGGCGCAGGAGCCGGCCGCGGCCGACGTGGCCAGCGAGGGCAAGAAGGGGGGCCGCAAGAGCAAGGCCACGGCCTACAAGAGCAAGCACGGCATAGCCGTGCGGCACCGCAAGAAGAGCCAGGCCCCCGGCCCGCTGCGCCCGTCCGAGGTGAAGCATTTTTTGCGCCGCAGCGGCATCCGGCGCTGCCAGACGTCGAGCCTGCGCGCCAACGCGACCAAGCTGTTGGATGAAGTCGTGCACGACCTCACCCGGCGCTGCGTCGCGTACGCCGACTCGCAGAACCGCAAGAAGATCGTGCTGGCCGACGTCAACCGCTCGTACAACCTAGTCGAGGGCCGTTGCCTGGCCGGCCTCGAAGATGCCTTCGCCCGCGGCGCGCCGGCGCACCAGAACAAGGGCGGCCGCCCCCCCCGGAAACGCGCCGCCGGCCCCACCGGCACGGACCGCCCCCCGTGCAAGTCGCAGAAGACGGCCTGAGGGGGAGCCCACGTTTCTGACCTTTCATGTCTCAGTGCCGGCACCCGTACTTTAATTAAAAACTGCCGAACAAAAACTTGGATATCACTTATATTGTGGGGGTCATTCCATCTCTTGATCCTCCAGCAGCTTGCTTTTGTCCGTGGTTTCCTTGGGGGTATCCAAGACGACTGGGTAGGACACGCGGATCGTCGTGGTCAGGAACGGCAGAGTGGCCCACTGGGCTACCACTAGCGCGTTCGCCATGATGGAGAAGCCGATCCCCCAGATCCAGCTGAGCAGGCGCATGGTCTCGCACGCCGCCGCTGTATCGACCGCTTGCAGGACGCACTGGCTGCAGATGGCAGTGCCGTTGCCATCCCGGAGGCTCACGTTCCACTTCTGCTCCTCGTCCACCCCGAGTAGCTTGGGACTCTCGTATTGGACGCGGATGATGAAGGCAAAGGCGATGATCTGCAGCAAAGTAGCGAATAAGAAGGAGGTCGACATGAACCACAGCCTCGCACTCCGATCGCGGGTGGCTGCTAGTATCGACACCTTGGTCTGCACTCGCGCGACGGCCGCCCGCGTTAACTTCCAGTTACCTGTGCTGGGGGGTTCCGGCTTTTGGTACTGCTCCGCTGCGCCCTGGGCAACCCCGCGTTCGGACAAGAGTGACAGGAGAGAGGCGAGCACTAGCACTGCCAGCCCACCCCGTTCATCGCCGAGACGGTTTGGTAGACTTTGGTCGTCTGGCCGCCGCTCTCGTCAAACATGTGCACAATGTCCACCACGAGTGTGGCTACGGATAAGGGGCCGAGCAGCACGAGGGCGATGAAGGGCGGCCACCACCGCAGCGTGGTACCTAGTGCACCAGAGCCCAGGCAGTCAGCACAGGGCTGGGCCTGGGAGTCAGGCACAGAGGCTCGGGTGGAGCTGCGCCGCGGCACCGAGGGAGCGGCGGTCCGGCCTGCTGACGACGGCGCCCCCCGCCGATCCGCTCTGGGGGGGCCAGACAGGTTCGGTATGGTGGTCTGGCTTGCTGACGGCGCCGTCCGCCGCTCCGCTCTGGGACGCTCGGCCCAGTGCGGTCCCGTGTCGCCCGTGTACATATACTGTCTGTTCGCTCCGTTGGGCTGCATGGACGAAGAGGGTGCAGAAGCAGGCACCACAGAATCTTTGGTTTACTTTACACTGCACTGTACCGGGGCCAGCCAGGGAGTGGCCATCGCCGGAAGAAGGGGATGGGAGTAGAGGGGAAGGGGGGGGAAGGAGGAGAGAAGAGAGAAGAGAGGGGAGGGAGCTCGCGCCCCTTCCCCCAGAGGAAGGGGGTCGGGGGAGGTGCGGGGTGGCTGCCCCCTGCCCCGCCCGGCCGGCCGCCCCCGGGGCGGGGGGGGGGTCAGGCGGTCCGTTCGCCGCCGTGCCGGTGCCGCTTGGCGGGGGGGAAGGGCGCCGCCGGGGGCGCCGCCGGGCGGGGCGGCCGCGCCCGGGCCCAAGTCGAGGGCCAGCAGAGAGTCCAGGGTCGCGCACGACGCGACCGCGCGCAGGGCCTGCAGCACGGTGGTGTGGAAGTTGGCCTCCTTCTTGGCCCGCGTGTGCAGGGGGCGGGGGTGCCAGCCGGCGGGGCCGGCCGTCAGCGCTACCTCCCACACCGAGCCCGGCACGGGCCTGAGCTGCTGCAGCTCCTCGTGCGTGTAGCAGGCGGCCAAGGCCGGCGCGGCAAAGGTCTGCGTGCCCCCGGCGGCCGGGGGGAGCACTGGGCCCTCGAGCCCCACCGCGTGGTCCTGCCACGGCAGCGCGTACGCCAGGCCGACGACGGAGCCCGCCTCCTGCACGTCGGTGCCACAGACTCGGAAGCACAGGTGGCGGGGCGTGAGGTTGGCCCCCGCGCCCGCCTACTTGTAGCGCAGCAGTTCTTCGAGTGCCTGGGGCAGGGAGCACACGGACGGCAGGCCCGACGGCAGGCCCTGGCCGGCGCCCCGGCCGGGCTCTCGCACCCAGTCCACCGGCCAGTCCCGGCTGTCTGCCGTGTGCTGGTCGCCCGGCATAGCCTCGAAGATGAGCCGGACCACGCGCCAGACCCCGTCCTTCTGCCGGTAGTGGCAGCAGGCCCAGACCCCGGGCAGTGCCCTGGCCTGCCGGTGGACGAGGCAGAGCTCGTGGTGCGGCGCGTAGAAGGTGGCGTCCGGCCCGGGCTGGGCCGGGGGCGGCCCGCGCAGCAGCCACGCCCCCCAGTAGTCCTCCACCGTGCGCCTGGCCCCCTGCCCAATGAGGGCCCCAGTCGAACGCCACCTCGCTGTGCAGCGCCGGCCGCCCCGGGCGCAGCGCCGGGCAGCGCAGCCCCCAGCAGACCCAGTAGCCCCGCTCGGTGCGCGCCGCGCGCAGCACCTCGAGGTCCAGCGTGGGCTGCTCGAACTTCCACTTGCGGAGCGCGCGCTGGCCGCCGCCGCGGTACGGAGCGTCGCCGCGCGCAAACACCAGCCCGTCCACCGGGACACGGCACCCGTCGAGGTCCTGGTCCCCGCCGCCGGGCTCGACGAAGCCCCAGCCCCGGGCGTCGTCGGGGCGCTCCAGCCTCGGCAGCAGGTCCCGCTGCAGGTCGCGCAGGGGCACGAAGGTCTTGGTGGCCAGGCACTGCCAGTCCTCCCGCCGCGGGCGCGCCCCGTCACTAGCGTGGGCCCGGAGCAGCACGTCGCGCAGCCACAGGCGCTGCCCGAACGGGAGCGACATGTACGAGCGCCGGCCGCAGGCCAGCAGGTCACACACGCGGTAGAGAATGGTCCCGGGGGCTACCTCGACCCGTTCGGTGTCGAGCAGCCACAAGTCGCGGGGCCCGTTCGGTGTCGGGAAGCCCGCCAGGAACGACACTTCGGGGCACAGGTCCGTGACCCACGGCTTGCCGCGCAGGATGGCAAAGGGCTTGTCGTACAGGACCAGGAGCAGGGCGCGCACCCCGTCGTCCTTGGGCGTGACCAGCCAGCTCGAGCTCGTGCGGCAGAGCCCCTCCAGCTCCAACAGGCACAGGTCCCTAGGAATGGCAAACGCCGTGTACGACCCCCCGGACGACGCCTCGGCGCCCCGCGACTGCACCTCTCTCAACGTCTGCCACACCAGGGCCGGCAGGGGGGGCAGGTCCTCCACGCCGTCCCCGCCCGTGCAGGCCGGGGGGAAGAAGGCCTCCGCCCGCAGGGACTGGAGCCGCAGCCTTTCCAGCCTTTCCCGTGGCGGCAGCTCTTGGCTCAGCCGTTCGCCCTGCGCGGCCAGCCAGGCGTCGGCCTCGGCCAAAGGGAAGCGCTGAACCCACGCCCGCACCTCGGCCGCCGAACCGTACACGGGGGGGGCCTCGGGCGCCCCGCCCGTGACCGACATGCTAGCGGGAGGTGGGGCTTTGTGGGCCGCGGTCCTCCCCCGGGCCCGTCGGCGCCTGCTCCCTTTCTCCCTCCGCCATCCTCGCTCCTGGCCGGGCCCCCGCCCCCCTCGCTCCTGGCCGGGCCCCCGCCAGCGCCCGGGCCCCCGTCTGGGCCCGGGGGAGCGGCCAGCCCCCCCCCCCCCCCGGGGGAAGGGGAGGACGGCCCCCCTTCCCCCCTCCCCCCCCCGGGCCCCCGGGGCTCAGAGGCCGGGAGCGCTCGCCCCCTGGCCGGCGGCCGTCGTCTCCGAGCCCAGCCGGCGTGGAAAGCAGGCCCTGGCGCTCAGGCCGGGACGAGCCGCACGGCCTCGACCGGCGCCGGCGTGGGATCGACCGGCCTGGCCCACACGGGCAGCGCAAACAGTAGCCCGGGCCCGGCCGAGCGAGTCCCGGTAGCTTGCCCTGCGCAGCTGCACGTCGGCGGTAGAGCGGGTAGCGGCCGTGCGCACAACGGGAAGGACTGTGCCCACCGGAGGAATTAGCAGGGGAGCAAACGCCAATATGTCAGGCCCGCCCCCGGCCAACGCGTCGCCGGCCTTTCGCCACGCGGCTTGTCTACCCTGCAGGGCCCGGTAGTTGTTGCTGGCCCAGCCTTGGATTTCCGTCAGGTAGTCCATCGGCCGGGCGCCGAATTCGGCCAAGAGCGGTGCTAACTGTAGGTTATTTCTGTCGGCAACAGACAGCCGCAGACTGCGCAGATGCAGATAGTTCAGCAAGGCGC